>JAOTON010000429.1:0-237500 GCA_034440635.1 Lepas anatifera | reverse complement strand
CAATGTCATTAAAAAGATGTACAGACGGTTCCATACTGATTGGTATTAGGCCGCGGTCGTTTTTGCGAAATATCTCTCAAAGGATGTTTCCTGCCGACTCCATTGTTGCCTCACCTGGTGCTTTTTAACTGGATGCATGAACTGACACGCAAAAATACTTCATGAGGTCCAAAATTTGGCAGTAGTGGAGAAAAGACAGACAATCATCGGGATAAGCGAAAACAGTTTTTCGTCCATAATTTCTCAAATTGACGTCTCATCCAGTTCGCAGGGGCCCACATTTAAACAGTTCGTCAAAATTCATTACTAGGGACGCAACCCTTTGTGAGAAGTTTAATCATTTTTTAAGATATTTCTTAAAACAACTGACACTTATACCTACCTGTGTGGAACCGGCTGTACATAAGATTGTTTTACTTTTCTTTATGAGAGCTTAACTTTGCGAATAATTTCAAAGGAAAAGCTTATTCACAACTATTTTGGAAATTTACTGGACCGTGAGATATCAAGAATTTTTAATATTTATGGAGCTACCACATCATTCCAGGTCTTAGGGAGGGATGAAGACCAGGAGAAGAGTCTAAGCTTGTTATTGCTGTTTGAAATGAATTATTTGTCTAGTCTGCTCATTATTTTGTGTACCTAACTTATAATCATAGATTGGCATTGGCCTAAATATTGAGAAGCAATACCAAACTTTGTATTATTCGGTTCACGCCACTAAACCCAGCAATATTCGTCAGCTCATCCTCTAACTGCAAACGATATTCCGTAAGCACGCTAGCGCCAGTGGCGGATACAAGAGTGGAGCTTAGGGAGCTCAAGCTTGACCCCCCCGAAATTCCAGAGTGCCTTTAATTAATACATAGCCGGAGGCTGTTCCGAGGCAATAACAGGGGAGGCTCGAGCCCCCTAGACTCCCCAAATGAATTACTGGATCCACCACTGGATAGCATTGCTTATGAAACTAAGCAAAAGTGCTCCCGAATGTTAAATTAGGTATTTTGGAGTTCTTGTGTATTAGCTTATGTCCAAAACTAGACATCCAAACGGTTTCGTAGTTATCCAGGCGCACCGTTCATTCCCTTAGCGGCATTGTACTGTCGAAGAGGCGAAATGCATATGCCTTGGCAGTGCATATTCGCCCTTATTGACACCGACTTTGTAGCACCGGGCGCCACGATCGCGCGTCACAGACATGAAAAAGTAATTTGGCCGAGGGCGGGTGTTTATTGAAAGATCGAAACAGAAGATATATTGCAAAGCTGCTTAGAATTGGTTGAAGTTTCACCCCTTAAGTGCCAGCCCCGGAATATTTTTTACACCCTCCCCTAACAGAGAGGTCAGTCAGAGTATCCCGACCCCACCACAGAGAGGTCAGTCAGAGTATCCCGACCCCACCACAGAGAGGTCGGTCAGAGTCCCGACCTCACCACAGAGAGGACCACAGAGTGGTCAGTCAGAGTCCCCGACCCCGCCACAGAGAGGTCAGTCAGAGTCTCCCGACCTCACCACAGAGAGGTCAGTCAGAGTCTCCCGACCTCACCACAGAGAGGTCAGTCAGAGTCCCGACCTCACCACAGAGAGGTCAGTCAGAGTCCCCGACTCCACCACAGAGGGCCCGTCAGGTTAGGCAGGAATCTGCCTCATTGCCCCTGTTCTAACCCTTTGAGTGAGTGAGATGATTCTAGCCCTGTTCCACCTGTCAGCACATTTTTATCAGCACCAATCAGCGGGCCGTGTTGCGCCTACGTCACAGGATTGTAGCCTCTCCCCGGGAACTAGTTCTAGAGGTTTTACGGGCTGATGGCCTGCTGTTTGCGCTGATGAAAAATAGCAAGTGCACGAAGTGGCAGCCTAATATTTTTAATGGTATAAAGGTTGAGAGTTCCCTTTGCTTACCACAAACTAGAGGCGATTATGGCGCTGATATTTCTTTTCTGGAGGAGTGGCTAGAGGTCCTGCTGACAAAACTGTGCTGACAGCTGGAACAGGGCTTCTGTTAGTGGGAGCACGAAGACACGCGCTCTCCTCCTGACCGGCCGACCTTCCTGGATTTAAGTGGAGGCGGTAGTGGAAATCACCAGTTTTATCCGGATTGTACCTTTTTGAGCCACTTCACATGCTCGGTATACGGGAAGCCGATGACTAACGAAATAAGAAATGGCTTCTATTCTGACATTTTTTTTCGGTCTCTTCGTCGTCGTCTGTTGTAATTCTGTGCATGTATTTTCGCTGGGATGTTTTCTTTCACATTGGAGAACCCTCTTTCGGACATCGCTTAGAATTCCGACGTGACCCAACTCGCCGTTGGGGGCAGTGGATAGGCTATTCGGAATAGCTTCTTTTTAAGTAGTATTCAATGTGTTAGATATCCCATTTTGAACACGAGATGCAAACCTCGCCGCACATTCACATTAGTCATTTCCGCTCTGCCGTCTCGGAACACGCGGGGTTCTCCCCACCGTGTAAGGGATGCTGCCCCGCCGTGCGCTGCCGCCGTCGCGGGGTCAGGGATCGTATGCCGGTCAGCCTGTCAGCCTGTCAGCTGCTGCAGATCGGTATTGATAGCCGGCGGTGGGTGGGTGAGAGGTCCCCGGCTGCCCCAGGGGACCGGTGCTCGTGCCGGTGCTCCCGTCACCGAACCGTGCGCCGGAAGGATGAACCACGCGCCCCGCTTCTGATGCGTTGAAGGGCGGTGATATATATCCCTCCGTTTGCTGAATGTTAAGCAGTTTTTTTCGGTTTGATTGGATAATAAACTTGGGACTCGGTCGGGAGTAACCTGTGCTTATTACACCTATGCGGATCAACTCTAGAAGGAACAGGCGATTTGTAGCAGTCCAGGTATCAGAGAGACGACACTTGGAGCAGGGTCACCATGTGAGGAGGGTGGAGTCCGGAGACGACCAGCTCTCAAATAAGGGAAGCAGTGGTTGTGAGTAATAGACTGAACCAATAAGAGAGCGCTCAGTGGCGCTGACCAGCACTTCCAGGAGCGCGGAACCTGGAGCTGCCTACCGTCCATAGTTCGACGGTGTCTGTAAGTGACCAGTGCACGCGGTTCAAGCACTGGGACTAAAAAAGCAGCGAGAGACAGCAGCTGGGTTTGACCTGATTCGGGGGCCGGAAAATGTGGGTGATCCAAACTGCAGGGCCGTGTTTATCTGGAGTCCAGTGGTGGTGAACACGGTGCTGATGACCGTCATCTCAGGGAGCGGCCTCTGGATCTGATATCGTTCAGCCCTCGTACACGGGGGCAGTGCCTAGTCGGTAGCGTAGTGCCTAGTCTGTAGCGCCCTCAGATGGGGTCACTGAGTTCAGGGCGTAGGACGGCTGCGCGTTCCTAGAAGGGACAGCCGTGGGTTCACTGAGTTCCGGATACCGGGCGTCTGCGCGTACCTAGAGGTGGCAGTAGTGGTTTCCGAGTAGACAGTAGTTTCAGGTAGTAGAGACAGAAGTAGTAGACATAGTTCATAGTAGTAGTAGACAGTAGTTTCAGAGTCACAGTCTTTCAGAGGTGGAGAGAAGTATGCTCAGTTCCATGACGTTTCGCCAGTTGGGCGGTGCGGGGGGGGTGTCTGTAGTGCCCTCGGGGCAGATGAACAGCAGCGAGCGTGTAGTGCTGCCGGGCGGACCGAGCCCTGCGCCGGTCCTTCGATTAGACAGAAGTGGGGTCACTGGGTTCAGGGTGCTGGACGTCTGCGAGTTCCCAGACGGGACAGTAGTGGGGTCACTGGGTTTAGGGTGCTGAACGTTTGCGCGTCCCTAGACGGGACAGTCGTGGGGTCACTGGGCTTAGGGTGCTGGACGTCTGCGCGTCCCTAGACGGGACAGTAATGGGGTCACTGGTTTTAGGATGCTGAACGTCTGCGCGTCCATAGACGGGACAGTAGTGGGGTCACTGGGTTCGGCTTTACCCACGGCCACGGCGGTCGTCCCATAGAGCACTTCTGCGAAATGCCGCCCGCCTGGCTGCATCCCAGCTGACAGGAGAGTGCTCTGTGTGGGAGGGTAGGTATCTGGGCCTTTGCAGCGGCGCCAGGGGTGAGCAGCCCTGCGGCCGCCGTCATGTGTTTCGGCCAGCTCTGGCAGCGGCTGTCTCGTGACGGAACAAGCCACCGGCCCAACCGGTTTGGACCCCCGGCGCTGGAGGTGCCAGGCGTGCTTGTCCGGACCGCCCGGCCGCACTTGATGCTCGATTCTGAACGCAAAGGCCCGCCGTCCCGGCTACTTTTCGTGTACCCGATCAACCCTGCAGCATTTGTGATGACTGTTTAGGCGTTTGTGTATGGACACCAAGCTGTTTGGTGCTGGTAGCCTAGTTTCCAGTGATTGTGTTATTCTTTTTTACACTTTATGCTAGAATTTTAGTTCCATGAACCCACGCCGGTTTTAATTTTTTGTGATTTAGTTTTATTATCTATATTCTCCTTTTGAAAATCACATAAAACCATGTTCAAAGAAAGTCCGTCATTCCAAAATAAACCCAGTGATAGCATTGTCTTGCCTTGGACTACCGTCGGGTCGATAAAATGGATCTCCAGCTGTCGTTGCACGTGCCGCATTGTCTGCAGCTGGCACGGATTTTTTACACGAGTGTCGCATTGTCTGCTGTGCTGTACTTTTTAGTTAAGTGCCGTGGTGTCTGCTGTTAGCACGGACTTTTACACGAGTGTCTCATTGTCTGCTGTTGGCACGGTCTTTTACACAGGTATTTTACACAATTGCAGCATTGTCTGCTGTTGGCACGGTCTTTTACACAAGTGCGGTATTGCCTGCTGTTGACGCGGCCTTTTACACAAGTGCAGCGTTGTCTGCTGTGTATACGACCTTTTACACAAGTGCAGCACTGTCTGCTGTGTATACGACCCTTTACACAAGTGCAGCCTATTCTGCTGTGTTTACGACCTTTTATACAAGTATCGCATTGTCTGCTGTTGCCATGACCTTTTACACAAGTGAAGCATTGTCTGCTGTGTATACGACCTTTTACACAAGTATCGCATTGTCTGCTTTAGCACGGTCTTTTACACAAGTGCAGCATTGTCTGCTGTTGACGCGGTATTTTACACAATTGCAGCAGTGTCTGCTGTTGGCACGGTCTTTTACACAAGTGCAGCATTGTCTGCTGTTGACGCGGCCTTTTACACAAGCGCCAGCATTGTCTACTGTGTATACGACGTTTGACACAAGTGCAGCATTGTCTGCTGTGTATACGACCTTTTACACAAGTATCGCATTGTCTGCTGTTGTCACGGCCTTTTACACAAGTGCAGCATTGTCTGCTGTTGTCACAGCCTTTTACACAAGTTCAGCATTGTCTGCTGTGTATACGACCTTTTATACAAGTGCAGCATTGTCTGCTGTGTATACGACCTTTTACACAAGTATCGCATTGTCTGCTGTTGTCACGGCCTTTTACACAAGTGCAGCATTGTCTGCTGTGTATACGACCTTTTACACAAGTATCGCATTGTCTGCTGTTTTCATAGCCTTTTACACAAGTTCAGCATTGTCTGCTGTGTATACGACCTTTTACACAAGTGCGGCATTGTCTGCTGTGTATACGGCCTTTTACACAAGTATTGCATTGTCTGCTGTTGTCACGGCCTTTTACACAAGTGCAGCATTGTCTGCTGTTGTCACAGCCTTTACAAAGTTCAGCATTGTCTGCTGTGTATACGACCTTTATACAAGTGCAGCATTGTCTGCTGTGTAACGACCTTTACACAAGTATCGCATTGTCGCTGTTGTCACGACCTTTACACAAGTGCAGCATTGTCTGCTGTGATACGACCTTTACACAAGTATCGCATTGTCTGCTGTGACAGCCCTTTACACAAGTTCAGCATTGTCTGCTGTGTATACGACCTTTTACACAAGTGCGGCATTGTCTGCTGTGTATACGGCCTTTACACAAGTATCGCATTGTCTGCTGTTGTCACGGCCTTTTACACAAGTGCAGCATTGTCTGCTGTGTATTCGACCTTTTACACAAGTTCAGCATTGTCTGCTGTGTATACGACCTTTTACACAAGTGCGGCATTTCCCACTGTGTATACGACCTTTTACACTAGTATCGCATTGTCTGCTGTTGTCACGGCCTTTTACACAAGTGCAGCTTTGTCTGCTGTGTATACGACCTTTTACACAAGTATCGCATTGTCTGCTGTTGTCACAGCCTTTTACACAAGTTCAGCATTGTCTGCTGTGTATACGACCTTTTACACAAGTGCGGCATTGTCTGCTGTGTATACGACCTTTTACACAAGTATCTTATTGTCTGCTGTTGTCACGGCCTTTTACACAAGTACCGCATTGTCTGATGTGTACAACCTTTTACACCATATTGTTTGTTGCGTGCACGCTCATTCCCAGAAGTGCCGCATTGCATTTTGCGAACACGATCTTTCAAACGAGTGCGGTATTGTCTGCTGTCTATACTACCTTGTGCACAAGTGCCGCATTATCTGTTCTGTACACGGCCTTCTACGAAGGTGCTGGTAGCCGGACAACGCCGAACGCACATCTATACACCCCTTCCCCCAAAAGAGGAGATTGTTAGTAGAAATACGGTGTTGGCGTGACGGGTACGCTGTTTGCGCCGGCAGTGTTTGGTGCTGGGTTCCAGGCGGGACCGCCGGCGTCAGACGCGGTGGTACGACGTGTCGCACCACCGCGCTGTCGCGACGTCGGCAGGCGACAATCTGCCGAGTGGCTTCATTTAGCTGATTACAGCGCCGCTGTTCCGGTACCTTTTTCACGTGACGACTCGGAAGCGCTGTTAGTGAGGCCTGCAATCGGTATTGAACAACTTGCAATCGGCGACGTCATTGTTCGGTGGAGGGAGGTGTCCGGTCCTCGCTCCGGTCAGGCTGGGCTCGCTCCTGTCGACTGCTTCGGAAGCGTGGGTGGGCACTTCTGGGCGGAGTAGGTCACGGGCTTCGGCAGTGACGTTTTACAGACAGGCGCCCATTAGTGCGCCCACAGGTGTTGTCCGCTGGATTGTCTCTCAATCACCGCCATCGCCGCTAAACAGCTACAATTATGTGGGAGGGAGGAATTGAGGGCATGTGGACTTCGCTTAACGGGCCCTGCTCTGACCACATTTTCACAAGCCCAACTCGTGGGGTTTGTCTTGGCAGCATCTTTACCGAATGCTGTTTTAGAAGCGTACTCTCCCATGGAAGTTGAAAAATGAATTTATTTAGGTAAAAAGAACGCTACACGAGACAATGCTTGAAATTCAATGCAATGGCTGGCTCATAGGCGGATGCAGGGCGATGTGCAAGGGGGAATCCCCTTGATCGACTTACCCAGAGCCCCACCGCCCCCGGTACCCCCTGGAGCGCCCGGTGACCGCTAAAGCATCACTCCATTTCTCAGGATGTAAGTATTGACGCTTCCCGGGATGCATTTGCGCGCCTCTCGGATAGGTCACGCCTTGAAGGTTCGCACCCGTGGCCCTACCGCTCCCCCTCCCTCCGAATCCAAATGGCGACCCCTAGCCAAAGTGCCCCGTCCCATCGTAATGGATGTTTGTCTCTTCGCTCGGCGAGTGGTTTGAAAAAGTCTTGAGTAAGTAGGCAGAAGCTGTGGGGCCCCTGAGTCCCCCTTCTGAGGACTGCCGTAGCGTGCGTTAGCCATTAGGAGACCGATGCCTGTGTATGTGCGGGATGGGGTGCATGGTTGGCACCTGCTGCTGCGCTGTCGGACTGTGCTGGTGTTTCGTCCTGCACCCTCCCCCTCCCGTCCCTCCCTCTATCGCGCCCAGCAACAGGCCCAGGGTGCTACCGCGCGCGAGCCAGTCACACGCAGCGCGCGCCGCGCCGCGCCCTAAAGGTGACCCGATGACCTAAAGCGCGACAGCTGGCACCTGTGTACCCTTCCTCCCCGCTCTCTGCCGCTCGGCAGTCCCACCGGCCCCGTATGTGCTGCCGCAAGTGTTGGCTCGTGTTTAGCATGACTGGCGTATGCAGCTGAATGTTTTGGAGAGCATTCCTGAGAGGCTGACTCGTACGTTTCCATTAGCTGGCCAAACACTTTGGCGTTGAGTAAGCGCTTGCTCGGAGGCAAGGGGGAGGTCATGCTTGGAGCTGTTGCAACCGATCTAAATTAACCCTGGATAGGTTTACCAGATTTCGCAGTTGCGCGTTGTCGCGAGCCGTTGTCAGTGTCTTGGTAGACAAATATTTTTGGGGGCTCCGTAAGCTGTGAGTTAACCAATCTCCATGTTTTTCTGTCGGTCTGTGGTGCCATTCCAGCGGTAATAAATGAGTTCAGGTGGCTGGAAGGGATGGTCTCTCCAGCGGCGGTTTCCAGGCTGAAAGTGGCGACCAGCGGCGTCCAGGTGTTTTAGTAATCAACCGGAATCTAGAGAGTGGGTTCAGCTGGTAGCCATTAGTATCCTGGCCTTCTGCTCCCTCCTGCGGTCTGTCCCTCGGTACTAACGCTGGAAACTAGTTGGAATGAGCCCTGAGGCCTGTTTTTATGCAATCATCGAGCTTTAAATTGGGTTAGGGAGCTGCGATGTCCTTGATCGTGGCCTTGCGGCCGTAATTGATATAACTTATTGGAATCTCAATTTTCACTGCACTTTTGGGTCCGAAGCCTAAAATGGGCTTGGGGACGAGCGTGAAGGATTGCGAGCATAAAAGAGCATACAAGCGCTTCTGCATAATTTGAACTCATTTATTCTTAACCTTCGCGCCAGGGGCGCGTTTTAGCTACCTTAGCAGTGGTGGGGGTAAAAAGAACACCCGTTTCAACTCGAAAACTAGGAAGGCTAGAAAGACGCATCAAAAAGCAATCGAAAGCTTATTCCAAGTGCAATCGAAGTTACCGCAGGTATTTTTTGTCAGGTCAGTATTGAGGTCACTGGGTCAAATTAGGTCACAATTGCGACCTGACTGAGGTGTTCTCACAAAACTTTGGGTTAGCCCGTACTCACAAAACCTTGTTTAAACCTCGAGCATACGTGTCGGAATAGGGAAGGGGGCAAAGGCGAAACAGATTAAGATTTTTTTCTGGAAAATCCAACGCACTTAGATCCAGAAGGTATAATGGCTTTACGGTATACTACCATTAGTACGGTAATTTTAATGTTCATAGCGTAAATTAGCATTCGCCAGCTGCCAAGTACCGTTAGCTGATCGTAAATAAGAAAATGTACCCACATCAACCGCTGGCCGTCAAAAGCCGCCATCTAAATATCCAAGCCGCCATGAAACTCGCCTTGTCTCGGAAGTATTTCATCAGTGACAGATGATGAAGCGCCATCGGGGCCGGTCGGAGGCGGTGGGCGGCTGCTGGTGGGCTCTGCGACGGTGCCGTCGCCACCGGTGTAATCCGGGTGGTATTCGGTCGTCAGGCGCCCCCCCTCCCCCGCTGTCGCTGGGCAGACCGATATTCCTGCCACCCAGCCCTCGGGCCAACCGAACGGGACAGGGGCAGGTGGGGCGAGGGGCGGCTCCCGCGGAGGGAGAGACTGGAGTCCCGCCCCCCGGGAGCGTAACCGGCCGGGGCCCGCAGCCTGCCACGGGAAGTGAACGAGAGCGAGGAAAGGCAGGTGGACAGCTATTGTTGTTGGGTGTACCCTGGTATTTCTTTTTTAATCCTGCTTCATTTGTTTTCTTTGCGTCGTATTGGGGTGTCACGCGAATCAAGCAGGTGAACGTTTGGACCTTTTTATCAAACTTATTGACCAATTTGATGGGTGTGCATACAAGTACGTAATATTGAAAACACAACTTTCCTTTTTGTGGATTGCATGTTCAGATATTTGTCCAGAAGTCCGACAAAAATGCGATAATTTCACAAATGACTAAATGGCTTCTAAATTATATTGGGTGTAATTTTAGCCCGGGATTAGCAAAGTTTTTGTGTGACTCCTTAGGGGCTGTAAATGGCACCGTTTCCAGCCGCTTAGTGCTTACACTGTACTGCAGACTGATGGAAATCTAACTGGTTCAACGTTCTCTATGCTGCAAACGGTGATGCTACCGTCGGGCCATTCCACTATCGTCAATAATTCCTGCAGCCAGTTTCATGCAGCCTTTAGGTCCTTTTTGTTGTTTGTACTATTTCCCTTTTGACGAGTTGGTCGTTAGGCTACTTGTGATATGACAAATACGGAAGCTTGGCTCCACGCCAGGAGTGCATCAAGCCATATTGGCACGAGCTGTGCTTGTCTATATGTTTGTGCAGGCAGTGTGTATAACATATGTTTGTGTACCTTCTTTCCCGAAGGTAGTGTGAACCACGGTTCCTATAGATACAGTTCGGACATGACAGCCAGCTGACTGCCTGATTTGGCAGCATGATGAGGATATGGTAGTATTTTGAAGGGTTTTGTTCAAGATACCTTTATTCTGGTAGCATAAGGTAGAATACAGCGTTCTGATTGGTTGAGCGAAACGTTCGAGACATAATTCTGAAGGAATTAGCATGAAATTCATCGTGGATTTTCCTTGTTATAAAAGCGCTTCAGGGACTAAAAACCGCACCCAGAAGATAGCCTGATCAATTTTACGTACCAAAACCTAAAAATATACCCTTAAGCACCACTTAAATTTTCCCACTGGCCCGTGCCCCAAACCCCTGCAAACAGTCCCATTGGAATTACATGTTAAATCTTCCTGCAAAAAAAACTGTTTGAACCAGAAATGGAACGTTCAAAACCCCCAGAATTCTAGAGAAGTATCTCATGTCCACCCCCTGGTGTGAACGGCTGGCTCCCCTTCCGTTTTTAACCCAAATCTTCTTTATTTTTTTATTTGTTGATTTATTGTATATTGAAACAAATGTCGCAGGTTCCACTGGAGGTCCCTTGTGAAACACGTGTTTTTAAGGGACGGCCTAAGCTGCCCTCACTGTACGCACGCGCTGCACTGCTGCCGTGTATTTCTCAGCTGTTGGGTCATTCCACCATAAATCGACCAAGGCATAAAACCCTTCTATTTTTAATTTACTCCAAACTTGGTATATGGGGACTCACAAGGGCGTAGAATCCACCCATGGTACCCAAAAAATTATTTAAAAATTGGTTTCAGAGAAATGGCCTCCGGAAATTTCTGAAGGTCATTATACAGGCATTGCTTAGAATGCCTATAGCTCCAAAAGTTTTCAAGTGATTTCTAAAATTTTTTATAGATTTAGGATGTAAATTTTACGGGCAACATTTTGGCTATCTTCAATTTTGAAATTTAAACAAAAAATGTTAGGTGACCTCATGAACTAGTTTTATAACGATGACCTTGACCCGTAGTACAGTGTAATTCAAAAATTCTCTTGAAAGCGTTTTGACATATGGTAGTTTTCTTTCATGTCAAATAAAGAAAAAATGGCTTTCGAAATGCATATACTACTTTTAGCTTCATATATATATATAACACCAGGTGTCACTGTGCAGCTATGCTATCGTAACTCATGTTCTAATTGACTTGCAACTTTGAAATAAAAATATTTGGAGAATCAAAATCAAGCAGTCAACCTAGAGTTGAAGCATTTTAACACAAGCACAGGAATACGGGGTTACCCTCCCCTATTTTGAATTCACATTATTGTCCCTTTGAGAATGAACTTAGCTGTTGTAAATGTCATGTATGGTTGTTTGGATCATTGTACATCTTTTGAAAATGAATGTGTTCCCGTCACATTGAATCACCGAACTATGATGTCATTTCCAGAAGCATTTAACCCGCGCCCTACCGGGGTCCGGCGCCACCTTCGCCCCACTGGGGGGCGTCAATGACCCCCTAACTCCGAAAATATGGAAGTTAGCGCAAAGCTGCAAAAGGCATTAGAAAGCTCATGTGAATTCAGCAAGATTTTACTAACACGTTTAAGCGCTCAGGTCTATGTTTTGACCTCCAGATGTCAAGTTATGTCACGATAGGCTATTTCCTGTAAAACATGTAATCCTTAAGAAACCTGAGCATAGCCATTAGAGCTATTGAGATCTAGCAAAAATAATTTGATAGGAAAATGCCATAGCTTTCTCTGCTATGTGGAACATATGGCCTCCCGCCAGTGGTTTGACCTCCAGAGGGTACCTCGTGACTTAATATGACCGGAGGTCTCGAAAGGTAAGAAAGTGACCGTGTTGTATACCAAATGAAAACTGGTGACGAGACATACACGATGACCTTTGATTCAGTGTTGTAGCTTAATTAGGTAAAAAATTGTCAAAATGCTGTTTTTGACCTCTGGTGACCTCTGATGATCTCGGGTAGGTCAAAGGGCACTATCGCCCCTGGGATCCATGAAAGGGTGTCCAAGAACGCTTGTCTGAGCAAATTGAGCACTTTACGATTATTTTGTGACTTTAGGCTCATAAGGCAGCTTTTCCAATGTTTTTTTCTATGGAAGAGGTTACCTGGTGACCTGACCTCAGGTCACCAAATCGAAGAATCCCGAACATAAATTTTGTAGACTCCGGAGGAGTCATTAAGTGTCGAAAGTTTTAAATCGATCGGCTTAGAAATGTAGCTATGGTAGAGCTCAAAAGTTAAAGTGAGGTGACCTTGGTTGACCTCGCCTGGTGACCTGACCTAGGGTGACCCGCGGTAATAAATTTCAGGGATGATGGGAAAATAATGGGGTAAGAGGTAGAACCCTCAACCACGTTGTTTGTCTGTTGTTTCGAAAAAAGCCTTAGGGGGCCATCGATTTCATTATTCTAGGTGGGGCGAGGATTAACCCTTGCCCCGGTGGCGGGTACGAGCCACCTTCGCCCTGGTGGGGGCTAAAAAGACCCCCCACGATCTCAAAAACTAAGAGAGCTAGAAAAAAGCACAAAACGGCAATCGAAAGCTCTTCGAAAATGATATCGAAAATACTTCGGTCATTTTTCTTGTCAGGTCAATATCAAGGTCACCAGAGGTCAAAATAGGTCAAAATCGCTAATATGAGGTGCACTAAGAAAACCTCATATATCTCAGAAAACTATGATAGCTAGAAACATTTTTCTAACACCATTCGAAAGCTCTTGAGATGCGCTTTATTACAGTGACATTTATTTTTGTGTCAGGTCAAAGCCTAGGGAGCTACAGGTCATTAAATATTGGGCCTATTCTTGGGAATGTCCATGGCCACCCATGCATAAGGGCGTTTACTCTTTCGCTAATAGCTTCCAAACCAAGCAAGATACAGCCATAGTTTATGCACCATTGCAATCCTCTCGTCAATACGAATCGAATGATATATGATATTGCTATGCCAGGTCAAATTTAAGAATTTGACCTGGCCCAGGTCAAGGGTCTGACCCAACTTGACCTGGTATAGTCATGATGTATATCATTTGACTTCCAGTCACTATACAAACACTTTGGTGACAAAATAAAAGCTTTATCCTATTTTATTCAAAATTTATAGAGAAAAACACCAAAAAATGCTTATTTGACCTAAGGTGACCTTTTAAAGGTCACAAGTCAAAATTTTGGCATCAGCTTCAGAAATGGGCTAAGAGCAAGTCGCAGCCGATGTTTGAAGTTGATTCCATCCATAATTACTGAGAAAAGCTCATTTCGTGATTTTCCCCATGTATTGACAATGGGAGGTCATGCTCTGCACATGACCTTGGGTCACCAATATAAAAATCCCGGAACAAATGTTGTAGCTCCTGGTGGGCCCAAAATGTGGTATGAGTTTCAACTTGATCGATTAACCATTCTTTTAGTTATGCAGTCCTAAGTATTTTTGAGGCGAGCTCACTTCACCTGGCCTGGTGACCTGACCTGATATGACCTTGAGCCAAAATTTTCAGGAAAGATGTAAAAATGATGAAGGAACAGCTAGACCAAGTTTGGCAGCGCTGCGCGCCGCCGTTTTTGGTCACTTCGGAAAAACCCGAGGGGGTCTAAAAGACCCCCACCCGGGCGAAGGTTAAGGAATATTTTTTGAATTTGAGGCTTTGTGTCGCGTTCCCCGGAGTAGCTTGAATTTAAAACATGTTGTGACCTCAGTTCAGCTTTTATAGCCTTTGGAAATCTCTTGCGGTATTTTCAAACGTGTTTAAACTTGATCTATGGTAATTTCGTTGTGAATTTTACTCAGCATACTCATTATTTTAGTTCTTTTATAATTAAGAAGTTTTAGGCAGTAAAAACAAATCATTGGTGATATTTAGTGGTACATTGCATTGCATGGGACTGGTTCAGAGCTCAAGAGCACTCCTTAGAAGTGAAAGTAACTAGTTCAGAGTCCATAGCATTTAAATTGACTATTCACAGGCCATTCTGAATCATTTACGCCAATTTAGTGAGTTTCTAATCATCTGTCACTGCTTACACCCCCTTCAAGGTCAAATTAGTTCAAAGGTTGTAAAACGTCAAGTCCGTTTGGGAAGAAAAACGTCTTGTTCAGTGTCATTTTCATGCAAATTGACCATTCATAAGCAATTTTGCATCAGTTACGCCAAGTGCCTGCTTCATCATCTGTTATTGCTTACACCACATTCAAGGTCAAATAAGGTCAAATTTCGAAAAAGGTCATGTCCATGTAATATGCAAACCAACTAGTTTAGTGTCCATATCATTCAAATTGACTATTCATTAACCATTCTGCATCATTTACTCTAAGTAAGTTTGCTACTTCAATTGCTATTGCTTACCCCCTTTCAAGGTAAAAAGGTCACAGGTCGAATAAGGTTAAGCCCGTATCGGACGCAAGTCAAATAATTAGGTGTTTAGAAATAATTCTCATTTAGAAATACCGAATTCAAACACGCATCTGTAGTCGATATTCGACACAGAGTTATCACTGAGGTCACGCAAGGTCAAGTATAGGTCATTGAATGTTAAAAAAGGTCATAGAAGGTCTAACCTGGTAAAAATGAACCCCGAAGGCTGGAAGAAAATATCCTGGGACGGTTCATGAGCAAATGATGCAAAAGAACGATAAGAGTCTGGAGCATTCACGTAAAAACGGGTACAGGCGCCCAAATGACCCCAACATGCCTCCACTCTTGAGGTCACAACTCCGTGACCTTGAAGGGTAGGAGCAAGTCTTTGCAAGATGTCCCCAATGAATGCGTCAGAGGCTATACAACATTTCAAGACTCTAACTTAAGAACTCGTTTTCAATTCTTGAAAAACCTGAGGGGGTTGCAACACCCCCCCCTGTACGTGTAAGGGTTAAAACCCCTATGGCATTGACGGGAAAGAAATTGGTCCAAGGCTACCCTCTTAAATTCGGACGTTCCGTCGTCATTGGCATTAACCATACCGTGAGTTACTATGGTACAGCTCCGTAGTGACACCTAGTGTTATGTTTCGGAAGTAAGAAGTAGTATATTTTGTTCGAAAGCCATGTTTTTTATTACTTTAACTAAAAGAGTATTTCCAAAGGTAAAAATGCTTATACACGAATTTATAAATTTCACTGTACTGCGGGTCAAGGTCACCGTTCAAAACCTAGGTCACGACATCATGACGTCAATTTTGCAGAAATATAAGAATCGAAGATAGCCAAATTGAAATATGCTACATGGTGAACAAAAATGTAAAATATCGTTACAATCATTAAAAATGGTAGAATTATAGGCTTTCAAAACAATGCCTACATGATGACCTCCGAAAAATGCCGGAGGCTATATCTGCCATACCAAATTTTCAAATAATTTTTTAACGCCATGGTTAGATTCTACACCTTTGAAACCCCATTGACACCAATTTTGGAGAGAATCAAAAATAGAAGGGTTTTATTTTACGAAATTTTTGGTCGATTTATGGTGGAATGACCCTGTTCAGGCTGTTAATGATGAGCTGCTCAGTGGGGCCGTGAGGTACGCAAAATCATCAGCCAAGGCACAGTCCCTGTTAGTGGCCCCACCGTGTGCACTGTTTTGGAGAAATGTGGCAATGGACCGAATGTCTCCTCCCTGAGCCCTTCCGCACATTTTTCGTTTTGTTTCCCGGACTCAGTGTCAGTCGGAATTGTATGAAGCCTTTCGTTGATCAGCTCATCGACGACTTATGATGTCACCAAGTGATTCAATTGACGGCCAAAGTGTCCTTGCCCAGTATGTAGGACCTTGGGTCAACTGATCACGGAATCAACCGCAGAAGTGTACGGACATTGTCTTCCTTGCTTCTTGTCCACGTGTTTGAGCCTTCCGAATGTAAACTGAGTTTTGTGCAGCCTGAGGGCGGCGCACTTTTAAGTGGGACTCGCTCTGGCGCTCCGATACAGTTTGATGGTTTGAATTCAGACAATTCTGCTTTCATATTCATATGAAGTTGTTTTGCAACCTTATCCTAAGCTTTCATTAAGCCGGACTCTGAAAATTGTTCTACAGAACAAGACCTGTGTGTAGGTCGGAGTTGATTTCAGAGTCGAGTCAGACCCACCTCAAACTATTTTCAACCTCAACATCTTTTTGGCGGTGTAGAACACTTCTCAGGATCTGATTAAATGAAATCGTGGGATTAAACGCATATTCTCACATGGATATTAAACGGATTGTCTTTGTACCTAATCGATTGATGTGCAGCCATTAGCTGTGCTATTCTGTTCAGAAGCCGACATTATCCTTCAAATCGAGCTCGCATCTTAACTATGCTCGTCCACCCCCGCTGCTTTACAGCCCATCGTAAATTGCTTCACCAGTGATCTCCAGCCGGGAGTGAAGGTGAATCAGGACTCGAAGTGGCCCGGGACTTGAAAACTGTTAACTGGAGCTAGGTGGATTGGATGCCCGCGCGCGAAGCTGGACACGTCGTAAATCTGTGGAAAACTTGGAGCTATACGGTTGCCCTCCTCGCCCTCGATTCTGTCACAAAACTTCAACAAGACGTGATCACCTCGGAGCTGAAGGTCCGGGAGGTCCTCGCGGGTTCCCCACTGATCTACCTGACCCAGATAGCCGTTAGATATTCGTGTATTAGTTTCCTTGACAGAAGTAAAACCATGATCACCGAAGATGCATGCAGATGGCTTCTGCAAATACATCTCGATGACTTCCTTTTCTTCAACTATCTCATCCACGTGTCCTCGTCCGTCGCGTCGTCACGTCACGTTGTCCTCGACCGTCACGTCGTCATCAGTTGTCCCGACCGTCGCCGTCGTCGCGTCACGTTGTCCCGACCGTCCCGTCGTCACGTCACGTTGTCCTCGACCGTCACGGTCACGGCACGTTGTCCGGCCGTCGCCGTCGTCACGTCACGTTGTCCTCGACCGTCACTGTCGTCACGTCACATTGTCCTCGACCGTCACGTCGTCACGTCACGTTGTCCTCGACCGTCACCGTCGTCACGTCACGTTGTCCTCGACCGTCACCGTCGTCGCGTCACGTTGTCCTCGACCGTCGCCGTCGTCACGTCACGTCACGTTGTCCTCGACCGTCACGTTGCCACGTCACGTTGTCCTCGCCCGTCACGTTGCCATTTTGGCGTACTTTCAGCGGGAGCCGATACCGTCGCCGGATTTGGCAGAGGTGTCACAATTTTGACGCAGGTACTGGGCCTGCTTAATGAGCCGGCGGTGAAAGTGGGAGCGGGGCGCCGCGTTGGGCCGCCGCCGCTGGCTATCAGCGGTGCGCCGTCGGCCGCGGCGCGGCAAGCACGGAAGCGGCGCCCTTACGTCATCACGGCGCTAGCTATCACTGCCAATCGGCACCCCAGCGATGCCGGAGATATGCTGGGCGCTGTGCTCTGAATACAGAGAAGCCGGTGCTGAAGCCGTGGTTACGCGGCGCGGTTGGTTTTTAGGCCAGCGGGGCGAGCGCCGGTGTTGCCAGCCGGGTCGCCGGCGCTGTCGGCGCCATCAAAAGCGGGGATGCATTCTGTGGCATCGCAATTACGCGGTCATTTCCAACTGGCGATGAAATGAGCATCCTGGATTACTGTTATGCCTCTCTTATTCAGTCATCTCTAACGCAGTCGCATGGCGGGCGTTAGAGACCTGTCGGGTCTCGGTCTGAGGAAAGCATCATACGACAGTCGGTGAATGCTGCCATTCGGAAAGGACCGGCGCTGGTGCAGAGCAACAAGTTCCAGTGCTGCTTGATTAGAGCGAGTAGTCGCAGTCGTCTGCTAACGGGGACAAGGTCGTGCGCTTACAGGCATCAAAACAATGTTCCCGTATCTTTGTGTCGGTCTTGCGCGCTGAGATAGTGAAAGGCGGCAATGGGGCCGGGGGCATAGAACTGTGGGAATCTCTCTACAATTATGACGAGAATTGCAGTCGGGCCGCTTATGATATCACGACCGCACACAGCTTCAGTGTGGAGGCTGCCCCGCTTCTTATGGCCCAGCAGAAGATGTATGGGTCGTGACGCTGACCATTAGCCGGCGATACTGTAGCAGATTGCTGGCTCTGCCAGTCACCACTGCGCTGCGTGAGCCTCAGTGGAGGGCGCTGCCAACTCCGGGCTCAGCGGCAGGCCGGGGGAGGTCGGTAGCAACTGATGTGTGACGAGTTTGTTTACCCTGCACCGGGTTTGATCATAACGTGATGTGAACCGGTCCTGAGCTCAAAGAGATTTCCTGGGTATGAAAATTATGAACTTGCTTTGAACCTTGAATTGGTGAGGTTGAAAGGAAATGATAGTGAATATCTCGTGGGGCCCTTAGCTCTAAGGCTTCTTCTCCCCCTCCACTTCACTCGGTTACACAGATAAGCTATTTTCTTGCAACTTCTTGTCGGGTATATCAGATATGTTGTAATTCCAGTTTTGTGCATGGTCCCTGTACATGGATTTCGTGTCATAATTTTGTCCGGCGCACTTCTCCAGTGAGTTGATGACGTGAGCTGGAGAACCGTAAAACAGTAAAAACCAGAGGCTGCAAGTATAGCTATCTCCCGTGAGCTAGAATTAATTATGTTTGTATCAGCAGCAAACATTGTAATATACTTTTTCCTTTTCTTTCTGGCATAAATAAGTAGCAGGCAGTGGTGGATACAAGGGGGCTGGGGGGTTCAAGCCCCTCCCTCCGTTATGTCAGAGTGCGTATGGTTAATACATAGCCGGAGGCGGTTCCGAGGCAATAGTGGGGACTGCTCAAGCCCCCTAGTCCCGCCTGCCCTCAAATAAAGTCCTCTATCAAAACAAGCATTGGTTATTTCCTTTTTCTTGTTATATGCTAGCACATTTGATCCTTGGCTCACGTTGTCTTCTAAGTGAAATTGTCCATCAAACGTTGTTAATTCTTGGAAGGCAGCCTCACGCCGCGGTGGCTAGGCTGCAGGCGTCCTCACCTCCACGTTTGTCTTTCAGGTGGTTCCACGGGCACCTACCGGGCCGTGAGGCCGAGAAACTCATCCTGGAGAAGGGCAAGAACGGCAGCTTCCTAGTGCGGGAGTCCATCAGTAAGCCCGGCGACTACGCGCTCTCCGTCCGCACCGACGACCGCATCACCCACGTGATGATCCGCTGCCAGGTAAATCGCCCTCAGGCGCGCTGTTGTTACCGGGCGGGGGTTACGAATGCCGCGCCAACTTTCGTCTCCGGCGCAGACGCGCAAAAAAGTCCCCAGGTCACCAGTTTGAACTTGGTTACCGCGCCTGAAGGCAAGTCTGTTCACCTCTGGCGAAAAAATGAGCAGAATTGCCAGCGCGGTCGCGGCAGCTGCCTTTCTACAGTCGTTTGGGAGGTCATCCGAAGCATTGTTAATGACCGCCGCACGCTGGAGCCATAATTTGGGGATGCCGGCCACCTGATTTATTGTTTTTCTTGTGTTGGCCCTGAGCGCTGCTTGGAAACTGAGCCGGCCGGCGCAATCATCGCGTTTTATTACGTTTCGAAACTTGACGTGGTGAAGAAGCGCTCGTTCTTTTAGAAAGAAAAATATTTCATGTTAGTACGGCATGTTTGTCGGCTTTAAACCGAGCCAGGAGTCTTGTGCAGCATAATAGGAAGCCCTGTTTTCTCATTTCGACCCTACCAGCACCCGTCGTTTGCTGGGAAAACAGACTCTGTATGGCAGAGATCTGTCATTCGCTGAGCGTTGTCTGTTGGTAGCACGAGAGGTACCCTCCAGTACCGCTGTGTTGGGGTGGGAGGTACTCCCCTGTACCGCTGTGTTGCGACAACCTCGTCGCTGAGCGTTGCTGGTCAGCAGGACGGGAGGTACTCCCTGTACCGCTGTGTTGAGACGGGAGGTACTCCCTGTACCGTTGTCGCTGAGCGTTGTCCGTGTGTAGGGCAGGAGTTACTGCCTGTATCGCTGGGACGGGAAGTACCCTCTGTACCGCTGTGTTGAGACGGGAGGTACTCCCTGTACCGTTGTCGCTGAGCGTTGTCCGTGTGTAGGGCAGGAGTTACTCGCCTGTATCGCTGTGTGGGATGGGAGGTACTCCTCTGTACCGCTGTGTTGCGACGGCCCCACCACTGAGCGTTACCGCTCGGCAGGACGGGAAGTACGACGTGGGCGGCGGTCCGCGGCTGGACAGTCTGGCCGAGCTCGTGGACCACTACAAGCGCAACCCCATAGTGGAGACCACCGGCATCGTTGTGCACCTGAAGATGCCCTTCAACGCCACCCGCATCAACGCCAGTGGCATCGACAACCGGGTCCGCGAGCTGCAGGTAGGAGGTCGGGCTCACCCTCGCACGCATTTGTCTCTTACGCGTGGCCCGTGGTCAAGGAAATGTACCCGTGTAGAATAGTATAGGAGATGAAGTGCTGGAGACACAACGACGTTCTTTATATTTGTAACAAAGAAGCTTTGTGAGTAGTGCTTTCTTCACGATTACTTTTCCGAGGAGATCTCTCCTCCGTCTAATTTATTGTGCCGTCTGATTCATTGTCCGAGCCTTCTCGGGCTTAGGAACGCTCAAGAGCTGTAAGCTCCCGAATTTGGCACGCAGGGCCACGTATCCAATGCGGGCTTGCGGCTCGTGCATTTCAAATTTAGATTGAAATTCCTTGTCAACAGCCCTCTTCTTACCGCTGTCGTTTGACGCACGCCAAGTTCTGAGTTGTACCAGAACGTATAAGCATCTGCTGTGCCTTCTGTGCAGTGCGCAACGTGTCTTCTCCACCCTCCCACCTCCCCCAGAAGGAGCACGGTCCCACCAACGGCAACAACGCCGGCTTCTGGGAGGAGTTCGAGTCACTGCAGCAGCAGGAGTGTAAGCACCTGTACTCGCGCAAGGAGGGCCAGCGGCCCGAGAGCCGCAACAAGAACAGGTACAAGAACATCCTGCCGTTCGACCACACCCGCGTGATTCTGCGCGATCGCGAGAGTCTGGGGCCGGGCGCCGACTACATCAACGCCAACTACATCACGGTGCGTCGCGCTGGGAGATGTCTGGGGTGGTCTGGATTTGGAGAGGGGTTCGCAGCTTTTTGTGATGGTTGTTCAGTGAAGTAGATCTAAATGGCGCATAATGGTCTGTCATTGGAATTGGCAGTACCACCAAAAGTCCCACCTCTAGTAGGTACCTACCCACACACCCCCCGTGCCGACACGCGTTAAGAATGCTAGGAGCAAGTCTTCAAAAATTGATGATCACTTGAGATTTCAGTCACCCGGGTTACAAGAGCAGCTTCAGTACGTCCAGTTTACGTACCGACCGCGGTAATGAACTTATCGACTCATGTAACCTGTGTTCTGCCTTCGGAACTCACGGTCACATTAGTTGATAAGTCCGTACCCGCGGCCGGTACGTAAATAGAGCGTACTAAAGCTGCTCATGTATCCCGGGTAAGTGTGAATGTCGGTGGAAATTATTATATTACAGCTGAATGCGTAAATATGTCGACGAGTTAAAATGACCCGGATTTGACTTTGTAGAACTTATATCGCTATTCTGGAACGTTGGAGTTTTACCTGGGATATGAGAGACAGCAGCTCACCCTGACGCAATCGTTTCAAAGGCTTCACTGCACCAGCAGACTCTGGAAGGGTTTTATTCACTAACGGTCTCGATCTGCTTTTTGCCCGACAGCTGTGTTTGTGTTGCATCAGTTGATGCTTGGGTTTCATGCTACTGCGTGGGGATCCTTATGATTTCTGGGGAAGCTCAAAATAGAAATGGCGGCTGATGATTCTGAATGTCATCATTCACAGGTTTAGCATTGCTTGTGCTGCTTAATACCGTCGGGTGTACTTTGAAGTCGCGCTGTTTTTATTCCCAAAGAAGCGAGATGTCCTGGTGCGGAATTATCAGTGGTTTGCGTCACCAGATAAGTATATTTTTTCGGGCCCATCGATGTTTTCCTTGAAACCATTCATTGTTAGCGCATGTAACCGTATATATGACCAGGTCATGCACAACATTGATACCCCGCTCTTTGAGAGAGGAAAGCTTACTGTTTAATTGCATCCTAGTCAGACCGCATTGCGATAACTCCCCATTCAGAGGATTTGTGCGGGATGTATCCAGAAAAGTTTCACCAGAAGGCTACAAACTCGCGGATATCTCGATAGTTGCCCCCGTGCTTTTGCTGCAGGTACCTACAACGTGGAACTTTTCTATCTTGATTCCCTCCTGGTATATATATATATATATACATATATATATATATATATATATTCAATTCATCACGACTCTGCATAATGTGAGCCAGACATTTGAATACTGTTCCAAAATTTGCTAATTCACCGGGCAGTGGTTGGTCATCTGTTATAAAATCTTTAGGGACACTCTGATATCGAGGTCCAGCGTAAAGACTTATGAAGTGACTTAACACGCGCCCCGCTGGGGGGCGAAATTCGCCCCCTCCCCTCCTGGTTTTCCCCAGATAGCTCAAAAACAAAGATACGCAGAACAACGAAACTTACAGTGCCTTATCCCTGATTAATTTTACACATCTTATAAAATTTTTGAGTTACGGTCATGTCAGGTCAAGGAGCTATTCAGGGTCAAGTGACCCGACCTCAAAACCTAGAATCATGAGTTTGAAGCGGCGCCCAGGGAACATCAGCGAACCGATCAGTTTAAAACTTCCACAATATAATAAGGTCATTAGGGTCTACAAATCTGCTATCTCGGAATTTTGGTATTGTTGACCTAAGGTGGGGTCAATTTTTTGGTCACCCCATTATAAGTCTATGGTGAAAAATAGAATGGGCTCGTTTTCAGGAAATACTGGATAGATAAAGCTGAAAATCCTCAAACCGTCTATTCTTACCACGATCTTGAACATAAAGTTGAGTTTTTGAGCATCTGATCTCTCAAAGGTCATACCAGGTCACGAGGGCACAGAGTGATTGTTTTGCCATTAACTTCTCACTGATTTGAGATAAAGCTCCCATTTTGCTTGCATTGTGCTTATATTGTCACGGGGAATCGATTGATATGCAACATGACCATACCAGGTTATCTGTGACCCTGACCTAGCTCGAGGTCAGGTCATTTTCACTATTTGACCTAGCAAGGTCATATTATACATCATTCGATTCGCCGCGATGAGAGGAATCCAATGATGCATAAATATTTGCTTTAGCTCCCCTGAGGGCAGATTTAGAGAGGGAAAGGTACACTGCTCTGTTGTAAGCCTATGGAGCCTTCTTTGACCTACACTGACCTCCATATTGACCTGAAATAAACATTCTTCGTATAAAATCTATTCGTCTTGTCAAGAGTTTTCGAACGCCGCCCGTAATTTTCCTTTAGCTTTCGTGGGGAACGAGATGCGGAGGGGGCGAAAAACGCCCCCCAGCGGGGCGCGTCATGCAAGGGACCCCAGCGGGGCGCGTGTTAAACTGCTTTCCAGCGACTGTTTTTTTCGTGTCACTTTACCTACATTTCATCAATTCACATTAATTCCAAACGACAATACTGGAGGAGCACGTACGGTAACTCTCAGCTGTTCTTCTCTCTGTCGTTGACCATGGGACGGCTGGCAGCAGCAGCAGCGGGGCAGTGTACCGCCGTGTCAGAACCGGCTCCAGCTCGGCGCTGGGTCCGCTGCCACAGTTACCCCGCAGATACATGAGCGGTTTCAGTACGCTGCGTTCTCGTACCGACTGCAGGGGCGGGCTCAGTCCCACCCAGCAGTCACGGGGACGCCCCCTACCGGCCCAACCAGGCTTGGCCAGGCTGGGCCTGAAACCGTGTGCCGGGCCTCACTCAACGCGAATTACTGTCGTAAAAATGTGAATTTGTACATTCTTTGAATCGGTGTAGTGGAAAAGGTGTCTTTTTTTAACAAAGTAGGTAGCTCGTAACAGGTTTCATTTGCTCGTGTGCGGAATGGTGTGTTCGTGATTTGGCTGTCATATATCAGATGGATTGCTCTGCCAAAAAAAAGGGTAACGAAAGTCCACTTTTCAGGAGAGCTAAAAACCGTTTCCGACCTTGCAAAGTGTTTTAGTTGCATTGGTAGGGTATGACCTAAATATGTATATCGTTGGAATCCTTAGAACATCCTCTCCGATGATATGCATTTATTTTCATTTATTTAACCTAATTTGAGCTAATACGATGCCCTCTTTGCCTTTGCAAACCTTGGCCAATCCACAAAAATGCAATGGAAAAAAGGGTAACTAGTTACGGCTTTTTCCTTGTGGATTGGCGAGAGCCTCGGAGATCAAAGAAAAAGGGTAACTCACCATGTTTGATGGAATATATATTCGCGAACGATGATGGGAGCTTCATGTTGGCTTTAAGAAACTTATTTCATGTTTGTACACTTATTTAGTATTTCTGTATTATTAACTATAACAATGCCGGTAGGAATCGCGTCAGGTCAACGCGAAATTAAAGAGCCGCCAACTGAGAGTTAACTGTTCTGTCTGAACGCATTTTGTTAAAGCGTAAGAGGAGTACCCTGGGGTAGGGTACGGGTGTTAGAGGATGGAAGGGTACGTTGCGGCAATATGGGTACAATATGGCTGATAGGGGTGCGTTGTCGGTGGGTAGAGGTCAATTTTGGCGGTAAGGGTGCGGTGTCCGTGGGTACGGGGCAATGTCGGCGCTAGGGTGAGTTTTCGGTGGGAACCAGTGCAATGTAGGCTCTAAGGGTGCGTTGTCAGCTGGTACGGGTACAATGTTGGCCTTGGGGTGCATTTTCGGTGGGTACGGGTGCAATGTCGGCCGCAGGAGTGCGTTGTCGGTGGGTACGGGTACACTGTCGGCTGGTAGGGGTGCGTTTTGTTGGGTACGGATGCAATGTAGGCTCAAGGGTGCGTTGTCGGTGGGTACGGGACACTGTCGGCTGGTAGGGGTGCGTTTTGTTGGGTACGGATGCAATGTAGGCTGCTAAGGGTGCGTTGTCGGTGGGTACGGGTGCAATTTCGGCTGCTAGGGGTGCGTTGTCAGTGGGTACGGGTGCAATGTCGGCTGCTAGGGGTGCGTTGCCGGCGGATATGGGTGCAGTGTCGGCTGGGAGGCGTCCCTGCGGGTGGGTGTGGGTGCAATGACGGATGGTATGGGTGCGTCGTTGTTGGCCACGGGTACGATGATTACGGTAACGGTGCTATGTCGACTGGTAGGGGAGGGGGCTACGTCGGTTGCTAAGGGTGCGATGACGGATAATGTGGTGTAATTGCGGCTGTTACGGGCGCGTTGCGGCTTAGGACAGGACTAAGGCAGCTGTTTGGGTGTCTTGCGGGTATATACGGATGCAATGTCGGTTGGTAGGGATGCGTTGTCGGTGGGTACGGGTGCAATGTTGGTTGGTACGGGTGCGGTACAGCTGAGGACGGGACAGCTGACAGCGTTGCAGCTGGGAACCCACACGCAAGACATCCTACCAGCTGCCTTCGCCGCCTGTCTTTAGCCGTAGTGCATCCCTACCAGACGTCATTGCACCCCTATTATCCGTCATCGCACCCCTACAAACCGACAATGCACCCCCTATCAGTCACCATTGCACTTCTACCAGTCATCATTACACTCCGATGAGCCGACATCGCACCCGTGCTTACCTTCCACGCACTCGTGCCCACCACCCACGCACCCCTTGCAGCCGACATTGCACCCGTACCCACCACCTACGCAGCCCTACCAGCCGACATTGCACCCGTACCCACCACCTACGCAGCCCTACCAGCCATCATTGCACCCATACCCACCGACAACGCACCCTTACCAGACATCATTGCACCCGTACCCACCGACAACGCACCCTTAGCAGCCTACATTGCACACATTGCACTCGTACCCACCACCTAAGCAGCCCTACCAGCCATCATTGCACCCGTACCCACCGACAACACACCCCTACCAGCCGACATTGCACCCATACCCACCGACAACACACCCCTACCAGCCGACACTGCACCCGTGCCCACCACCTACGCAGCCCTACCAGCCATCATTCACCCGTGCCCACCGACAACACACCCCTACCAGCCATCATTGCACCCGTACCCACCGACAACGCACCCTTAGCAGCCTACATTGCACCCGTACCCACCGAAAGTGCACCCCAAGCAGCCGACATTGCACCCGTACCCACCAAAAATGCACCCCAAGCAGCCAACATTGCACCCGTACCAGCCGACGACGCACCCCTATCAGCCATCATTGTACCCATATTAGCCAGCAACGTACCCTTCCATCCCTCATAACACCCGTACCCTACCCCAGGGTACTCCTTTTACACGGCTTTAACAAAATGCGTTCAGACAGAATAGTTAACCCTCAAGTTGGCGGCTCTTTAATTTCGCGTTGACCTGACAGCGATTCATCCCAGCATTGTTATAGTTAATAACACAGAAATCCTAAATAAGTGTACAAAACATGAAATAAGTTTCTTAAAGCCAACATCAAAGCTCCCATCGTCGTTCGCGAAAATAAATTCCATCCAACATGGTGAGTTACCCTTTTTTCCTTTGCAATCTCCGAGGCTCTCGGCCAAATCCACAAAGGAAAAAAGCCGTAACTAGTTACCCTTTTCTTCCATTGCAAACTACCACTTCAGAGCAAAAGTGCAAGTTACCCCGTTTTGCCAAAATGTATTCTAAAATATATAATTTTTATGTGGTTTACAATTGTGATATTGGTATCATCGGATGCGTCGTGAGAAGGGCTTTCGAATGATATGAAAACCAAAAATCGATATTTTGAGTTACCCTTTTCTTCCTTTGCACGGCAGTGCTGGTGTTACTGTGTGAGTAGTTAAGGTTCCCAAGGGAGAAAACCGCGCCAAATTGAGATGTCTACATTATTTCAAATATAATAAAAGTCAGTTCAAGATCATGCACTGACAGACAGATCCCTCGAAGAAGAAATGTCGTGCAATTTAAGGTAGTTTGGATCGCAGTGAGTCTGTTGTCAGCCGGAGGAGGACTCGCTGGGAGTGGAGGTGGATTGCAGTTAGTCTGTTTGTGATCAGCTCTCGGTTCTCGTCAGCCGGAGGAGGACTCGCTGGGAGTGGAGGCGCCCAGCAAGACGTACATCGCCACCCAGGGCTGTCTGCCGACCACGGTGGCCGACCTCTGGTGGATGGTCTGGCAGGAGAACTCGCGGGTTATCGTGATGACCACCAAGGAGATCGAGCGAAGCCGGGTAGGAAAGCGAGCGCGGTCGGCGTCGAACGTGGAGGATACGTCCTCAACACCCCACTCCAGGGGGTTTTCTCACCTAACATTTTGGAACTTGCCATAGCTTCTTTGTTTTTTCCTTCCCTTTGCCAGAGTGGGCGTACGTAATTTTTATGCCTCTTAGTGTTGGTTTGCTGCCTGGCAACACCCTCTGAGATAGGTATTAAGCTCGGGACTCGCCTCCTAGTGAAAAGTCCGCGGCGTCGACACTGGGGAGAGCCCTGTGGTGGGCTGGGAGTGGGTTGTGGGGGTCAGCCGGGCCGGGATCGGGGGAGACTGAAAGGGGAGGGGGCGGAGTAGGACGTGGCCTTCTCGGTCGGTGGGGTATCACTGCTTGTGATGTGCAGGTATGCCCCGTACACATCTGCTGTGTACCGAGAAGTGAGATGAAGAAGTGCATTGGAGACGTCAGTAGAGAAAATTATGTTTGTCTCCTACCTGTTCTAAATTTCCAGTCTCGCGGGCTTCTTCCGAACCAGCTGCGTGTCTGTGAGAGGGCTGCGTCAGACGTCGTGTCCGTGACGTTATCGTCGTCAGCAGCGCGGCGGCGTGCAGTAGCTGTACCCGTGAGTGAACACAGACCTTCTCACGGCTGCGCCGCCGCCTGCCCCCAGGGCAAGTGTGCCCGCTACTGGCCGGAGGTGGAGGAGGAGAAGACGTACGGAGCCATCACCGTCTCCAACCTCTCAGAGTCCACCACCCTCGACTACACTCTGCGCGTGTTCAACGTCAAGAAGAAGGGCTGCACCGACCAGCGGAAAATCTACCACTACCACTTCCACGTGAGTGACGTTGCAGAGGGGAGGACGTTCGGTGGGACTGGATCTGTGGGTCTTAGACTGGGCTGCCTACAGCCGACCCCAAGCCGCCAAATACGCACCTACATAATTGGGATTAGTGTAAGGAAACGTGAAATGTTCCTGCGTACACAATTCAGATGCGGACATACAAGAAGTTTATGTTGGACAAATGTGGAACGCGATGATGCAGCCGTTTTTCGCGGGTAGAACTTGCCATAGGACAGGTGTCGCGAATATGAGGGGTCACGGAGTAGAGGCCGTGTCATGACGTATGGTCCCCTTGTCGTCCCCCTTCTGTTTGAAATTGCTGACCACTCCGCCGTGGACATGCTGGTGAGAATTGTTTGATGGACCCAAAATTAGACACTGTAGACCTCATTTAGACCCATTTTTTACATGAATACATATTTTCCCATTTCTCGCCCAAAACAGATCCGGTGAAAGGAAAATGTTGACCCATCTTCATCGTGATGTTGTCCTGTAATGGCCAGTTTTCCAATTAATGGGTAAAATGTTTGAAGGTATTTTTAAAATGGTGGACGCTATATCCCGGTGGTCCAAAGGTACTCCTGGCTATAATTATTGCGGCAGCAAAATTGAGGCGGGAAGTAAGATTGAGGCCAGATAGATCGACTCCTTACTGCTTCTCCTGCCGTGCCCCCGTGGTGAATGCTCGTTCTTCCCTTCAGTATTCTTCCAACAGACTGAGCTGTTGCATTACCAACTTGAAAGTAGTGAAATTTTGGGAGGAAGAGATTAGTCTGTATAGAGTCTAGCTGTTGGGACTGCTGGATGCTGGTAATAAGATAATATCTAAAGAGAAAAAGTGTTCCCCGGATCTTCAAGTCAGGACCTGCTTCGTCATATAGACATGGCGACCAAGATATAGGCCTATCGGTAGAAACATAGAACCAAATAAACCCGAAAAGACCGAAATGTATATATTATAGACCCCTTTGTGAGCTGTGTGGAGACTCTTTGGCGTGGATATGACTGTACCGTGGATGTGACCCGGCTGTGTACCATGGAATTGTACCGTAGATGTGTACCGTGGATGTGACCCGGCCGTGTACCGTGGATGTATACCGTGGATGTGAACCTGTATACCGTGGATGTGACCCGGCCGTTACCGTGGATGTGAACCGTGGATGTGACCCTGTATACCGTGGATGTGTACCGTGGATGTGACCCGGCCGTGTACCGTGGATGTGACCCTGTATACCGTGGATGTGACCCGGCTGTGTACCGTGGATGTGTACCGTGGATGTGACCCGGCCGTATACCGTGGATGTGTACCGTGGATGTGACCCTGTATACCGTGGATGTGTACCGTGGATGTGACCGGGCCGTGTACCGTGGATGTGTACCGTGGATGTGACCCTGTATACCGTGGATGTGACCCTGTATACCGTGGATGTGTACCGTGGATGTGACCCGGCCGTATACCGTGGATGTGTACCGTGGATGTGACCCTGTATACCGTGGATGTGACCCTGTATACCGTGGATGTGACCCGGCTGTGTACCGTGGATGTGAACCGTGGATGTGACCCGGCCGTGTACCGTGGATGTGAACCGTGGATGTGACCCTGTATACCGTGGATGTGACCCGGCCGTGTACCGTGGATGTATACCGTGGATGTGACCCTGTATACCGTGGATGTGTACCGTGGATGTGACCCTGTATACCGTGGATGTGTACCGTGGATGTGACCCTGTATCCGTGGATGTGTACCGTGGATGTGACCCGGCTGTGTACCGTGGATGTGAACCTGTATACCGTGGATGTGACCCGGCCGTGTACCGTGGATGTGTACCGTGGATGTGACCCTGTATACCGTGGATGTGACCGTGGATGTGACCCGGCCGTGTACCGTGGATGTGTACCGTGGATGTGACTCGGCCACGTACCGTGGATGTGCACCGTGGATGTGACCCGGCTGTGTACCGTGGATGTGACTGTACCGTGGATGTGACCCTGTATACCGTGGATGTGACCCGGATGTGTACCGTGGATGTGACCCTGTATACCGTGGATGTGACCCGCTGTGTACCGTGGATGTGAACCGTGGATGTGACCCTGTATACCGTGGATGTGACCCGGCTGTGTACCGTGGATGTGTACCGTGGATGTGACCCTGTATACCGTGGATGTGACCGGCCGTGTACCGTGGATGTGTACCGTGGATGTGACCCCGTATACCGTGGATGTGACCCCGCTGTGTACCGTGGATGTGACCCTGTATACCGTGGATGTGTACCGTGGATGTGAACCGTGGATGTGACCCTGTATACCGTGGATGTGACCCGGCTGTGTACCGTGGATGTGCTTACCGTGGATGTGACCCGGCTGTATACCGTGGATAAGACTGTACCGTGGATGTGACCCCGTATACCGTGGATGTGACCCGGCTGTGTACCGTGGATGTGACTCGGCCGTGTACCGTGGATGTGACTCGGCCGTGTACCGTGGATGTGACCCGGCTGTTTACCGTGGATGTGACCCTGTATACCGTGGATGTGACCCGGCTGTGTACCGTGGATGTGACTCGGCCGTGTACCGTGGATGTGACCCGGCTATGTACCGTGGATGTGACCCTGTATACCGTGGATGTGACCCGGCTGTGTACCGTGGATGTGACTGTTACCGTGGATGTGACTGCTACCGTGGATGTGACCGTGTACCATGGATGTGACTCGTTGTACCGTGGATGTGACCCTGTATACCGTGGATGTGACCCGCCGTATACCGTGGATGTGACTCGGCCGTGTACCGTGGATGTGAACCGTGGATGTGACCCTGTATACCGTGGATGTGACCCGGCTATGTACCGTGGATGTGACCCCTGTATACCGTGGATGTGACCCGGCTGTGTACCGTGGATGTGTACCGTGGATGTGACTCGGCCATGTACCGTGGATGTGACCCGGCTGTGTACCGTGGATGTGACTGTACCGTGGATATGACTGTGCCGTGGATGTGACCCCGTATACCGTGGATGTGACCCGGCCGTCTACCCGCAGGCGTGGCCGGACCATGGTGTTCCCTCGGACCCGGGCTGCGTGCTCAACTTCCTGCAGGACGTGAACTCTGAGCAGGCGTCGATCGCCGGCGCCGGGCCGGTGGTGGTGCACTGTTCAGCCGGCATCGGCCGCACCGGCACCTTCATCGTCATCGACATGATCCTCAGCCAGATCGACCGGCTAGGTCAGCTGTGGTGCCCGGGCACATGTAGCCTCTGCTCTGCAACTGTCCTAAAACTCCAATTATCATCAGCTGTGGTGCTGCATCTGCCGTTGGAGTCAGATGTGGAGGGGACTATTTAGGGCTCAGGTCTGGTCTAATGTGAGACACGATTTGCCCTGAAATTTCTCGGAGTTCGTAGTGAAGTTGCCACTTTGCCAGTCGACTCCGCAAGCGCGTTTCGACTGATTGTTTTCGGGGGTGTTAATGACAGTACACTTTCGTACCTTTAGTCTTTATTAGTTGTTGTGTGATTGCAGTTTGACGAGCCGAATGTACACATCCTTCCAAATTCAACCCCAACCAAAGAAACACCAAACAGAATCCCCCTTCCCAGTTAGATGTTCTCCATGTCACCCAGATATCGACTGCCCTCCTAACCCCAGCCGATTCGCGTAGCCAGACTTCCTCACCACCCGCCGTGCATCCTCAGGGCTGGACACGGAGATAGACATCCAGCGGACTATTCAGCAGGTGCGCAGTCAGCGCTCCGGTATGGTACAGACCGAGGCGCAGTACAAGTTCGTCTACCTGGCCGTCCAGCACTACATCGAGACGCTGCAGCTCAAGATGCAGGCCGAGCAGGTACCGGGGCAGGGGAGGCCGGGCTAATCAGGTACCGGGGGCAGGGGAGGCCGGGCTAATCAGGTACCGGGGGCAGGGGGAGGCCGGGCTAATCAGGTACCAGGGGCAGGGGAGGCCGGGCTAATCAGGTGCCGGGGGCAGGGGAGGCCGGGCTAATCAGGTGCCGGGGCAGGGGAGGCCGGGCTAATCAGGTACCGGGCAGGGAGGCCGGGCTAATCAGGTACCGGGGGCAGGGGAGGCCGGCTAATCAGGTACGAGCAGGGGAGCGGGCTAATCAGGTACCGGGGCAGGGAGGCCGGGCAATCAGGTACCGGTACAGGAGGCCGGGCTAATAGGTACCGGGGCAGGGAGGCCGGGATAATCAGGTACCGGGGGCAGGGGAGGCCGGCTAGTCAGGTACCGGGGCAGGGGAGGTCGGGCTAATCAGGTACCGGGCCAAGAGGGAGGCCTGGCCCTGTGGGACGGATGGCAGCGGTGGTGGGATGTGTTCAGGTGATGCTGCCGATGTTTGGAGTATGCTGAATAGTGGTTTAAGTCTTCTTACTTTGGCGTTTTTCAGGACACGGACCAGCCCTTCCCCCTCTGAGACAAGGAAAATGTCCCATAGGAAAAGATCTGTGTTGCCTAAAAAGAGAGGCAGCGGCCATTCCCAATGCAATTTACTAGTTTGTCCAAAGCGACCAATCATAATGGGCGAGCTACATCGCTGTGCTGTGGCTGCCAGCAGGCTCACTAAACGCGGCGCTGCATGAGCCTAAATTTGTTGTCACTCATTTTACCGTTCAAGTGCCCAGCCTGGCGGCGTGTGATGGTGGCGCCACCTATTCGCCTCGCCGCGCCTGACTCAGCGCCCCTGTCACCAGGTGAGCCAGAAGATGGGACGCGAGTACACCAACATCCGGTACTCGACGGAGGCGGTGACGGGCGCGCCGGCCGACGCCGCCAAGGAGGCGGCCCGCTCGCTGTCGCGGTCGACGATGTCGCTGCCGACGAGTCCGAGCCCGGTGCCGCCGGCGACGCCCACCTCGGCGCCGCTGGAGCGCCGCATCTCTGGCCGGACCTCGTCAGAGAACCAGCTCACCAGGTCAGCGATAGAGTAAGTCACTGCAGTGCGTGTCTGTGTGGGGACTAGGACCGGAGATTGTTGCGGTGGGGGAGGAAGGGGGGGTAATTGTTCCAGTGAATGGGGATTTTGCCGGTATTAGAACTCAAGGATTTGTACCAAATTATAGATCTTGACAAAACTTCCGTGTAAGGGGAAAATGGTATCTCTCAGCGCTAATACTTTGGAGTTACCCTTTTTCCTTTGCACGCGAAAAACTTAGTTGCTCCAGATTCTCCCTCGCTCCCATTTACTCCGTCCTCTGTAAAAGTCCGTTTTCTCTCGGTGCCGGGAGTGTGCCGCGTGGTATCAGCAGGCTCAGTGCAGTTGTGAAGTCGGCATCAGTCTGAGCGGTCCTCTGGGTTATAGCTGGCAGGGGAGGGGCGCGCTGGGCTCTGTGGTGGCTGTGCAGGTGGGACTAGAGTGGAGGCATGGTCGGTACAGACTCAGAAATCGGGTGGTATCCACTGTATCTGCCACCGTGCCATGGAGGGGGGGGGTTAGGGTGCATCGACTGGGGGACGTGCTCCCAAAACATGATGGGCTCTACCAACGTTTTTCGCATTTTCTCCCCACTACCTGGCCGTCGGCAGGTTTTTTCAGAAACTGCCAATACGTTCAAAATTTTACGGCGACTTCGTGGAACGCATAGGATTATTTACGCGTAGGATAGGATGAGATAAGATTATTATAGGAACACATGGGATTATTTACGCATAGGATAGGATAAGAGTATTATAGGAACGCATGGGATTATTTACGATAAGGAAAGCTAGCGTTCGCCATGGAAATCTGACCCTAAGAGTACATGTTCTGGCCTTCTCTCCCCGTACCTTTCCTCTCTGAGAACCGACCTGTCTCTGGTCATCTCCATGTACCTGGTCTCTCTGAGAACTGACCTGTCGCAGGCCTTCTCCCCCGTACCTGGCCTCTCTGAGAACTGACCTGTCCCAGGCCATCTCACCCGTACCTTTCCTCTCAGAGAACCGACCTGTCTCTGGTCATCTCCCTATATCTGTCATCTCTGAGAACTGACCTGTCTCTGGTCATCTGCCTATAACTGTCCTCTCTGAGAACTGACCTGTCCCAAGTCATCTCCCCGTACCTGGTCTCTCTGAGAACTGACCTGTCTCAGGCCTTCTCCCCCTACCTGTCCTCTCTGAGAACTGACCTGTCCCAGGCCATCTCCACATACCTGTCCTCTCTGAGAACTGACCTGTCTCTGGTCATCTCCCTGTACCTGTCCTCTCTGAGAACTGACCTGTCCCAGGTCATCTCCCCGTGCCTGGTCTCTCTGAGAATTGACCTGTCTCAGGCCATCTCCCTTTACCTGTCTTCTCTGAGAACTGACCTGTCCCAGGCCTTCTCCCCCGTACCTGGCCTCTCTGAGAACTGATCTGTCCCAGGTCATCTCCCCTATCTGTCCTCTCTGAGAACTGACCTGTCCCAGGTCATCTCCCCGTACCTGGTCTCTCTGAGAACTGACCTGTCTCAGGCCTTCTCCCCTACCTGTCCTCTCTGAGAACTGCCCTGTCTCTGGTCATCTCCCTGTACCTGTCCTCTCTGAGAAATGACCTGTCCCAGGTCATCTCCCCGTGCCTGGTCTCTCTGAGAATTGACCTGTCTCAGGCCATCTCCCTTTACCTGTCTTCTCTGAGAACTGATCTGTCCCAGGCCTTCTCCCCCGTACCTGGCCTCTCTGAGAACTGATCTGTCCCAGGTCATCTCCCCTATCTGTCCTCTCTGAGAACTGACCTGTCCCAGGTCATCTCCCCTGTACCTGTCCTCTCTGAGAATTGACCTGTCTCAGGCCATCTCCCCGTATTTGTCCTCTCTGAGAACTGACCTGTCTCGCGCCCGTCCCAGGTCGCAGGAGCTGCCCGAGTTTCCGCACCAGATTTACGCCAACGTACCGCTGGGCGGCAAGGAGCGGCCTGGCATCGGACCGCCCCCGTTCGCGGCGCCCCGCCCACCCAAGTCGTGATGGCACGCACCCGTCGACGTACAACGCTGTTGCCGGCCGCCGGGCCTGTCTTTCTAACGGCACGTGCGTTCGCCCAGCCCATGCACGGGACCCAATGGGCGCACGCGCGTGCCAGTGAACAAGCAAGCGCGGAGCGCATGTGTGTGTGTGTGTGTGTGGGTGTGTGTTGTTGTGACCTGCCTCTGTTCGTGTATCGATGTTATCCTGTGATATATACGGTATCTCGCGTAACGGAAGACCCGGATGACCTTGGGCGCCGCCAGCCTGACCGATTTCTCTTCCGTGAATTTCGCTTTTCGCGTCCCGAGACTGAACGATAGTCGGCGCGGGAACCGGCGACGGCCGCTAATAGAAAAGGATTCAAGTGGATGTCGGCCGGCGCTTCTCAGTCAGCGGTGTCCTTGTACCGCGTCCCCTGAGGCGGTCACCGTATGCAATAGCCGGGCCGGATGCAACCTGTCCCGAGGAGGCAACAGCCGGCCGCGTTTTCAAGATTTTTTTCAGCGACTGACTAGGTATTCGCGGCACCCGGGTGATGCTCTGATGTCTCGAACGGTGCGGCGGACTCTCGCTGCACCGTTTACTGTTGGTAATTGCGACCGCACTGCCACCTAACGGACTATGAACGAAACGCGCAAAGGTGGCGCTGATGCGCCCGCTTTCGTCCCTTGCCGACACGCAATCTTTCGCGATGACCCCCACCCAGCGCATAGAAGTAGCTGGCTGATATGTTTTTATTTCAGAGCTCTTTCTACGATGTTGTGACAAGTAGCCGACCTGATTTGTGTAGAGGCGCTATACAAGCTATAATGAGAGAGATGACCGTTTCTTTTTATACTTGGCAGCGGATCTGCAACGTGGTGGTCCCGCTAATACAGAAATCAAAACCCGTAACTGCCGTGTGGAAACGCCATGTATTCACAAGGACACGTTGGTTCATCCGACTCCAACGACCTCAAACAGCTCGTGTCCCACGCTCTGCACTCCCTGCATGACGTTAGCGGCAAACAAAACTGCACATATTTGTCCTGTGTGCTCGTGAGGTAAAGTTCAAGCAACAAAGGTGTTACATTTCACTCCTGGAAACGTGCGTAGAAACTCACATCACATGGACTCCTTGTTCGCACAGCCAGCCACGCAGTGGTTTTCCAGACTCGCACCTACTCTATCATGAGAAACCCCACTGTGCACACCATACCTATTTCCTAAACATTCATCGCGCGGAGCAGCGATAACCAGTAGCAAAACATAACCGGTAAAGCCTAACAAAACCTGCTGGCGAAGACAGTGTGAGCCTACACAGAACAACACCCACCCGATCACTATCACAGCACATAAATATAAGCGTGTTGAGGTGGAAAAGCCGTACGAACGCGTGTGCGGGCGGGCTGCTGTGCACGTAGAAGGGCGCCGCACACCGCGTCAGAAACCACACAGAGTCGTACTCACGCTCAGCAAGGGTGCAGCGCGCCCGGCCGCCCTGAGTATCATGACAGTAAACAGCACGGGAAGCACACCCTCCCCGCTCCGGCGGCGCGGGAAGCAGACCCTCCCCGCTCCGGCAGCACGGGAAGCAGACCCTCCCCGCTCCGGCGGCACGGGAAGCAGACCCTCCCCGCTCCGGCGGCACTGGAGGCAGACCCTTCCCGCTTCGACAGCACGCCACTCGGACTGCAGTCTGATTGTATCAAATCATCACTCTCTCTCTACGTCGCACGAAACTCGGCAAGGCCTCTGTATAAATATGACGAATATCGTTCGCGATTTCAGTTACATGTACGCTAACTGGGTACCCCCCAGCGATGCTTGATGAAGGCCGTCTGGTAAAGATACCGACCTCCCGACACGTGAGACAGCCAGAGATGGTTTCACAGGATTGTGCTAGATGGTAGGTGCGTCGGTTCTCTGGCGAGTCCCAGAACCTACAGCGAGCTGGATCTCTCCCGAACGACTGCAAAACGCTACTCTCAACGTCACGCTGCCCAGCATCGTAACGAATAGCGCCAGACATTCAACTTCGTACGCGAAAACCAAAGTTCGATAACGATTTTTTACACTAAAGAACAGCGGCATGCTATCGGTACACCCCGACAGCGCTAATGAGCCCACCAGCCACTGGTAAGGCGGCCCGCTGAGGAGACCCGTTGGAGCCGCGCGGTTCTAGTGTCCGCCACGAGACTTGCGGCCCCGCTTGCTGTCGCTGCGTCCGTTGGGGATCAGCTCGGTCTCCGTGCGCCGCGCAGTTATACCCACCGGGCAGATGTAGAGGTCGCAGCGCTGCTTCTTGATGTTGTACCACACCTTCAGACTGCCGGGACGGGGAGCGTGGGGTCAGGAGGGCCGGGTAAGGGAGGGCCGGGTAACTGCAGGGGATCAAGTGGTGCATGTTTTGTCGGGCGCACGAGGGGAAAGCAACAATGTGCTTTCGTCTGATATGTCTTGGTTTTAAAGGTAATATGACACCTCCGTGTGTTTAACTGAGCTATCCGTCGCATAGAACATGCCGAAAACCTCAGCTTTCATAGTGTGTTGCCCTCAGAACCCATTCTTTAACCGGGGCCGGAAAAGTTAACTACATTTGTCGCAATTATAGTCTTTTTAACCGACTGATCTCACGCCTCACCCCCCCCATGGGCTGTTGGCCACGCGGCACGTCGTCGGTGGTAGCTCGCGGCCGTAGGGGCGCTGAGGGGGATGGGAACCCGCTCTCTCGAATCCAATTTCTCCGCAAATGCTGGGTTCTAGAACAAGTGAAATTCTGCATAAGGTCTTCGGTGCCCACTTCTAGTACTGTCCGTAAATGTTCATTTGCTGCATGAGGCCCGTGGAGCTATTGTTTGGCAAAAAAAAACAGATTACATCATACCTCAAATAAGAAGATAAGCTAGGGCTGCGACAGAAATGAAACCAGAGAGTGTTTGTAACAGTGAGGAATGCAGTTAAAAATATGTCCCCAAGAAGGAAATAAACTGGGCCATTGGTAGAATCCTGAGACAAGGTCCAGTCTTCGATAGTCCCTGAATTTTTGACGACATGAATGGAGACGTTGACATTGGCAGGTCGGGATCACCACTAATCCGAGTGGCCACCACTAATGTCCGTTCTCTAGAGTCACTGCGACTAATTATTTTGGGTCCCGTGTGCATGCGTGACTGCTGGTTAATTTAAGTACACATAGGCTTCTCTCCAATAATGTAAAATTTGGGGAGTGACTATTGCTCACAATGCTACATAATAAACTCAACTGAGGACTTGCCAAGCAGTTATGAGTGACTCAAAAGTAGCTCACGCTAAGTGAGACCCTGACTCGATTGGGTAAGACAAAATTAGCCGGCTTAGTTTTTACGTTCATTTGAGATTATGTGGCCACTTAACACGCGCCCCGCTGGGGTCTCTGGCATGACAGGCCTTACTGGAGCCTCTGGCGTGACGCGGAAACTTGGGGGAGGGCGTGTTTTGCCCCCCCTCCGTATTTCATTTTCCAGAAAAAACAAAAATTACGGGCGGCATTTAAAAACTCTTGACGAGACGAAGAGAAATTATGATAGCTATTTTTATGTCGGGTCAATATTGTGGTCGGCAGGGGTCAACTAAGGTTCCATAGGCTTACGAAATGGCAGTGCATATTTCCCCTCTAGATTTTACTCGCATAGCTATAGCAAATTGCAGCCCGTCTGCCCCAGCCCCGTATCCCAGTGTTTTTGCTAAGTCCTACTAATTTTCAAATCTTTAAGCATTATTTGATTCCTCTTATCGTGGCGAATCAAATTATGTACAATATGACCTTGCTAGGTCAAATAGTGAACATGACCTGACACCGAGCTAGGTCAGGGTCACATGGTGACCTGGTATGGTGATGTTGCATATCAATCGACTCCCCGTGACAAGATAGGCACAATGCAAGCAAAATAGGAGCTTTATCTCAATGCAGTGCGAAGTTATTGGCAAAATAATCACGGTATGCTGATGTGACCTCACATTACCTTTCAGAGGTCAGATAATCCCAAAAATTACTTAATGGTCACTACTGTGGTAAGAATACACAGTTCGAGAATTTTGAAGCTGACTTATCGGGTATTTACTGAAAACGAGCCCTTTCTACTCTTACCACAGACCAATGGATAATGCGATGAGAAAAAATGACCCCACCATAGGTCAACAATGTGAAAATTCTGAGACGGCAGATTTTTAGGTCATAATTATCTTATAATATTGTGAATGTTTGAAACTGATCGGGTGACAGATGTTCCTTAGGCGCCGCTTCAAACTCGTGATTTTGGGTTTTGAGGTTGGGTCGCTAACCTTGAATGGCTCCTTGACATGGCCTGACCTAAAAAATCTTGCCAGATGCCTGAAATTGATCAGGGATAACGCACCATAAACTGCGTTTTTCTGCGTCTCTTCGTTCTGCGTTATCTGGCGAAAACCAGGAGGGGCCGAATTTCTCCCCCCTCCCCCGGCGGGCGCATGTTAATCCTGGAGGTCCGCCGACTCCATTCGGGAAATTACCATACACGGCCAGAAACATGTTTAAGCCGGAATTGAATTCGGTTTGGTAAGATAACAGGCTGAATGTGAATCCATGAAACTTCGGGATTAAGCGATCAAACAATCTCACATAAACCGAACGCTGAGTCATTTGCTTTTACTTACCCAACACCAAGTCCGAGTTAACTACCATAGCCTCATTCAGATAGGTGAACAAGTCAGTTACCAAATGGACTGGTCGGGACGTACGGCCTTCTCCCAGGGCAGACTGAACTTGTTGAGGGCTGGATCGAAACCACAAGGGCGATACCCCGCATTTCCGAGAGTTGAGAATGGGACGGACGTAGCGATGGAAATCTAAGTGCACTTCTTGGCACGGCGGTCGGCCAGACAGACCAGAGCAAAGCTTCGGTCGCGCCCAACACGCTGCAGAGTACAGCTCCATGAAATATACCTAAGGTAACCTTTTTGTTCTTGATTTTGGCATCTGTAACGATGTCAGCGCCAACATATTTTTGAAAAGTATATTTGAAGCCGAAAGTGGGGAGGAACGGCTGTCCTGACTTTCAGAGAGCTGGGGTCCATACTCAAGGCCAAACCATCAATTCATGAGACGTCGTTGAATTTTAGGCATAATGAGTGTTCACAAAGGGACAACGACTGGTTTTTATGTGCTGAATTCGTGAGTAGGCCCGAAAAAGTCACTTTTATTCATGATTGATTGATTATGGTTTAGGGCCCCAGCCTGCGAGGTCATATAGCGCCCTAACAATTATCTGCAGTCAAAGCTATAATCTTGTCTATCTTTAGGGAAAGTAAAGTCTCGTCTAAGGCGAAATAATATTTACATTAAAGAGTGATTCTTTCACATCGTAGTTATGATTCTCACTGCACGGATACATGGTCACAGATTCAAACAGGTTTGCCGCGCCGGCAGGCCCCGGCGCGGGGCACCCGGGCATCACTTCCGGCGCCCACCCCGCACCAACGGACCCAGGGGCCCGGGGCGCGGGCAGCCCAGACGCCGGACCTAAGCCCGACGTCTAACGAGGCCCCCCGTCGCCGAGACTGAAAGACCCCGGAGCGAAAGGGAGGACCCCCAAATCGGCGCCAGGCGCCTATCAGCGCGGTTGTCTACCACAACACACGCTTTAACCAGGATCAAATATTATCGTAAAATCAATGTCTCTAAGATAGACAGCACCTGTTCAACCATAATGGTGTCACGGCCGATCAATTCTAAAAGTGTGGTCTCCTGCCGGTGCACGCCAAAATGCAAAGACCTGTGTCTAGCATATTCCGGGCACGAGACTAGCACGTGTCGGACCGACAGGGGCGCCGCACATCGCTGACATTGTGGTCGAGGTTCGCCGCATAGCAGGTATCGGTGAGTGGCCAGCGTGGGCCAGTCCGCAATCGACACAACGCCACTTCCTTACGGCGGTTAGGCCGCAGCGAGGATGGCCACCACCGATCTCAGGTTTGATAACTTTCAACTTGTTATTTATTATATCATTCCATTGTTCTTGCCATACACTGCGAAGGTGAGTACATATATAGGGTACAAATCTCTAGCGGGGATTCGCGCACGCCTGCAGGGCCTACGGGAAGCACGTCGGGCCGCTGCGTCTGCCACTTCATTCAATTGTATTCCGACATGACTCGGGACCCAGCAGAGTGTTACATACTTTCCCAGTCTGGCGAGGCGGGTTAAGCGCAGGACAATGTTTAAAACAAGTCCATCACTTTGGGTTGAAACCACTCACAGCTTGAATGCTGCTAAGGCTATCGGTGAAAATAAGGTATTTCGTGGCATCACTAACTTCGATAAAGCATAGAGCTTTATCCAAGACGGTGAGTTCAGAGGTGAAAACCGATGCAAAAGATGAAAGTGAGAAATTTCTTGTGACTGTATCCGTCACAAAAGCGCATCCAACTCCAACTTCAGTTTTGATCCGTCAGTGTAGAACGACACATGATCTGCGTACTGTGCGATGTGTTCGAGCGCCAATTGTTTAAATTCAGTAGGGATAGTATCGGATTTTGTTTTCCCTGCGAGAGTCATGTCGGTTTTTGGGCAGATAAGTTCCCAAGGATGGATGTCTGAAAACTCGCTATGAGTCACAACACGCGGCTGGATACCACTTTCGGCCGAGAAACGTTGGACGCGTACGCCCAGTGGGATTCCTCTTGCACGTTCACAAACAGTCGTAGCATGTCCGCGAGAAAACTGCGTTATATGTTGGGTGTGACGGAGACTGAGCCAGCTTATAGGCGGAACGCGCCCGAGCACACTTTTATTCATGGAGATTAGTCCGTTGTTAAGAGCAACACTCGGCTTGCCCATTTAGGCTTTTCCTTTTCACCTCCTCGCTTTGAAATCAGTTACCCCGTGTGACTGCACCAGTGAATTGCTCGTGCGGTACAGCCATTTCCGACACACCCACGCAGCGTTCGATACTCATCATTATCGCACCACGGCTGAAGGGATTACGCGTATATATAATTCAGGGCCGTAACATGTAATGACGTCCAGGCCGGCGGAATGACATCTGGGGTGAGCATCCAACCATATTCAAGCTTTCAAGCTCCATTCCTTCCCACTCGAGTCTGTCCCGTCCTATTCCATCCCACTTAAATCTGTCCCGTCCCATTATATCCCACTCAGGTTAGTCTCGTTCCGCCCCACCTGGTCTGTCCCTGTGATTCCGTTCAAGAAAATACTAAACAACGAAATACGAAATGAGTGTCCCTGTTTCATCCCATTGTAGTTTCCTTGCGACATCTTACGAAGCATGTTCCCGCCCAGCCCCAACCTGAGCCTGGATAACTTCATCCTGTCCAGTTCCATTCCATTCTACTCCGTATCCAATGCCCTGGAGGGCTGGGCTCACCAGAACAGGATGTGCATGTAGCTGGCGTAGCCGGCGAAGAGGTGCCACCACGCGTGCAGCTGCGTCAGGGGCCGCGCCACCGCCGGCATGCCCTCCCGCATCGTCCTGCGACGCCGGTCAAGCGACGGGTCACGGCAGGTCAACCGACGGGTCACGGCAGGTCAACCGACGGGTCACGGCAGGTCAACGGGCTGGTCACGGCAGGTCAACGGGCTGGTCACGGCAGGTCAACGGGCTGGTCACGGCAGGTCAACCGACGGGTCACGGCAGGTCAACCGACGGGTCACGGCAGGTCAACGGGCTGGTCACGGCAGGTCAACGGGCTGGTCACGGCAGGTCAACCGACGGGTCACGGCAGGTCAACCGACGGGTCACGGCAGGTCAACCGACGGGTCACGGCAGGTCAACCGACGGGTCACGGCAGGTCAACCGACGGGTCACGGCAGGTCAACCGACGGGTCACGGCAGGTCAACGGGCTGGTCACGGCAGGTCAACGGGCTGGTCACGGCAGGTCAACCGACGGGTCACGGCAGGTCAACCGACGGGTCACGGCAGGTCAACCGACGGGTCACGGCAGGTCAACGGGCTGGTCACGGCAGGTCAACGGGCTGGTCACGGCAGGTCAACCGACGGGTCACGGCAGGTCAACCGACGGGTCACGGCAGGTCAACCGACGGGCACGGCAGGCAACCGACGGGTCACGGCAGGTCAACCGACGGGTCACGGCAGGTAAACGGGCTGGTCGCGGCAGGTCAACCGACGGGTCACGGCAGGTCAACCGACGGGTCACGGCAGGTCAACCGACGGGTCACGGCAGGTCAACCGACGGGTCACGGCAGGTCAACGGGCTGGTCGCGGCAGGTCAACCGACGGGTCACGGCAGGTCAACGGGCTGGTCACGGCAGGTCAACCGACGGGTCACGGCAGGTCAACCGACGGGTCACGGCAGGTCAACCGACGGGTCACGGCAGGTCAACCGACGGGTCACGGCAGGTCAACCGACGGGTCACGGCAGGTCAACCGACGGGTCACGGCAGGTCAACCGACGGGTCACGGCAGGTCAACCGACGGGTCACGGCAGGTCAACGGGCTGGTCACGGCAGGTCAACGGACGGATGACAACAGGTCACAAACGGCTCAACGAGTGGGTGTCATTAAAGATCAACGGACGGATCACACCGAGTCTCACTCCACAGGTAACTCAACACTCCATAGTTAGCACACGCAGGCGCGGAGGGGCGAGGCAATTTCGTTCTGTGGGGTACGTGGTTACTCACTAAGATACAGTTGTTGAGCTCATTGATCTCTGATTTTGTTTCCATGGGCAACATTAACATGGATATTACAACGTTTATATGTACCAGCCGCACATCAAACCTTAATTTGTGGGGTGGAAAATTGATTTAATTTCATACTTCCAATCAATTCAACCGTGCCGGTCGAGACCAGCTGACAAGCACCTTAGCTTGGGGAATCTGCAATCTTTGAACAAATTGCCCACCAGCATGCAGACAATTAGCAGTTTCTGGGCTGACATTCTGATTAAATATAGAATGCTCCACCCTGCTATAAACTGGAACAATCAGGGGTAATTCCGGCAAGACCGCATACTGACTGATTAATTCATGATTTCTCAATAGGTGTTTTGACAAATACTTTGCCTGCCCCTAAATACAAGTAACTGAAAATGCCGTACAGGGTTTTTTATATCTGCAAACTCATGGACTCGCAAGTCCTCCGACCGCTCCACGCCTCCACATGAACTGTTCAACCGTCTTCAAAAAACAATCCGGATACAAAACAGAAGAGCCTAAACCCAGCAAACGCACAACGCAGACGTGAATAAGCGCTGACAAAGCGGGGAGGGATCAGTTACCTCCACACTGCGTGATTTTCTGCTAGCTATTGCTATGACTTTGTCCCGTCCAGTGGGCCCCTCCCAGCAGACACTAACGTCAGAGTGGGGCAGCTATCTCTATGATTTTGTCCCGTCCAGTGGGCCCCACCCAGCAGACACTAACGTCAGAGTGGGGCAGCTATCTCTATGATTTTGTCTCGTCCAGTGGGCCCCACCCAGCAGACACTAACGTCAGAGTGGGGCAGCTATCTCTATGATTTTGTCTCGTCCAGTGGGCCCCACCCAGCAGACACTAACGTCAGAGTGGGGCAGCTATCTCTATGATTTTGTCTCGTCCAGTGGGCCCCTCCCAGCAGACACTAACGTCAGAGTGGGGCAGTTATCTCTATGATTTTGTCTCGTCCAGTGGGCCCCTCCCAGCAGACACTAACGTCAGAGTGGGGCAGCTATCTCTATGATTTTGTCTCGTCCAGTGGGCCCCTCCCAGCAGACACTAACGTCAGAGTGGGGCAGTTATCTCTATGATTTTGTCTCGTCCAGTGGGCCCCTCCCAGCAGACACTAACGTCAGAGTGGGGCAGCTATCTCTAACATTTTGTCTCGTCCAGTGGGCCCCTCCCAGCAGACACTAACGTCAGGGCAGGGCAGAAGTGGTTGTCGATGTTCCAGAGCGTGAAGGCGGTGCCGTACAGCACCAGACCTCCGTAGAAGAGCCGCCAGAGCTGCGGATCGTGTTGGCTCCGCACCAGGTAGATGTCCAGCATGGTGATGGTGATGGTGGTGGCGCCGTAGATAGCCTGGGGTGGCACCGAACGGAGGCGTCAGCGCAGGCGAGTGTCACGTGGGGACCTCTAAACCGGCAGTGAGTATCGGGTTTCACGTGGGGACCTCTGAACCGGCAGTGAGTATCGGGTTTCACGTGGGGACCTCTGAACCGGCAGTGAGCATCGGGTTTCACGTGGGGACCTCTGAACCGGCAGTGAGTATCGGGTTTCACGTGGGGACCTCTGAACCGGCAGTGAGCATCGGGTTTCACGTGGGGACCTCTGAACCGGCAGTGAGTATCGGGTTTCACGTGGGGACCTCTGAACCGGCAGTGAGTATCGGGTTTCACGTGGTTGCGCAGCAGACGACAGCAATAGCGTTACGTGTGAGGTTTAATTCCAATTTCGAACGTTTCTGTAAAAATTTTACAACAGCCACAAAAGCTGTTAATGTTTATAGCTTTTTACATGCATATAAACCAAGCTCACTGTATTAGGTATTTAATATACATACGTACATAATCCCTGCCAGTACATAGCACAAGAGTGGCTCGATGTCCAACAGTCCCAAACGTATCCTCGAGCCCGTCCCGAATCCTGAGGATACATTTTCGTGCAACCCCTGGCCTGCGGCTGTCAAATAATTTGATCCACAGTCGGGCCATAAAGATGCCATCAAACGACTTAGCAGCACGGAAGCCCGATGTTCACAGAAGCAACAAGTGCGAAATAGATTTACTTCAAAGGAATGCCTGTGAGAATGTTTGCGTCCAACTACATCACATCAAGACTGTTAAATGGCATTGGATTTATTATTCATCGCATAATGGTAGTACCTATACATTTTTATTGCTATATTCTTGAGTCAGTTATCTACTGTTTTTTATATGGATAAATATGTATAGTAAAAAGGTAACTTATTCTTACAATATGACTTATATCGATAAATATGTATCGTAGAAAGGTAACTAATTCTTACAATTATTCAAAGTCCTTGAAAGACGTCATGAGACTCAACATGGCGGCTCCTGTAAACAGGGGCCCCAGCAGACGTGCGCAGTGCCTCACCTGGTGGAGCAGGGGTTGGGTTACCAGAGAGTGCGCGGTGCCTCACCTGGTGGAGCAGGGGGTTGGGGTACCAGAGAGTGCGCGGTGCCTCACCTGGTGGAGCAGGGGGTTGGGTACCAGAGAGTGCGCGGTGCCTCACCTGGTGGAGCAGGGGGTTGGGTACCAGAGAGTGCGCGGTGCCTCACCTGGTGGAGCAGGGGGTTGGGGTACCAGAGAGTGCGCGGTGCCTCACCTGGTGCAGCAGGGGGTTGGGGTACCAGAGAGTGCGCGGTGCCTCACCTGGTGCAGCAGGGGTTGGGGTACCAGAGAGTGCGCGGTGCCTCACCTGGTGGAGCAGGGGGTTGAGGTACCAGAGAGTGCGCGGTGCCTCACCTGGTGGAGCAGGGGGTTGGGGTACCAGAGAGTGCGCGGTGCCTCACCTGGTGGAGCAGGGGGTTGGGGTACCAGAGAGTGCGCAGTGCCTCACCTGGTGCAGCAGGGGTTGGGGTACCAGAGAGTGCGCGGTGCCTCACCTGGTGGAGCAGGGGGTTGGGGTACCAGAGAGTGCGCGGTGCCTCACCTGGTGGAGCAGGGGGTTGGGGTACCAGAGAGTGCGCAGTGCCTCACCTGGTGCAGCAGGGGTTGGGGTACCAGAGAGTGCGCGGTGCCTCACCTGGTGCAGCAGGGGGTTGGGGTACCAGAGAGTGCGCGGTGCCTCACCTGGTGGAGCAGGGGGTTGGGGTACCAGAGAGTGCGCGGTGCCTCACCTGGTGGAGCAGGGGGTTGGGGTACCAGAGAGTGCGCGGTGCCTCACCTGGTGGAGCAGGGGGTTGGGGTACCAGAGAGTGCGCAGTGCCTCACCTGGTGGAGCAGGGGGTTGGGGTACCAGAGAGTGCGCGGTGCCTCACCTGGTGGAGCAGGGGTTGGGGTACCAGAGAGTGCGCAGTGCCTCACCTGGTGCAGCAGGGGGTTGGGGTACCAGAGGTAGGAGAGGGAGAATATGGCCGAGTACACCACCAGGCCCACCGATAGCCAGTTGAAGTGGCTGCTGGTCTTCATGTGCTGAATGTCGGCCCTGGAAACGACACCATCCGCTCAGCGAGCCGTCTGATCGCTCCCACTGACCGGGCAGCATTCGCTTTTGTCGGTCCGTAAATAGTGAGGCTACATATTCTCCTCTATGTCGACAGTGACGTGTCCAAACGAGTTATCCAGATAGCTCAAAATGTAAACAGTCATCTGCCGATTTTATTTGATAAACTACTGAAATTCGCACCTACCTTATGACCTCACAGTGGTCTGGTCACTGAACAAGTGTTCTCCACTCGTCAATAATCCCTATAATATATATATATATATATATATATATATATATATATATATATATATATATATATATATATATATATAATTCGTCAATTATCTTCCCTATTTCACCAGACCAACGATCACTAAATCACAAAAGACCCCTATCCAAAGTGTTTTTGACCTTAATCAGATAGTTTTAATCCGTGGTAAGGAACTTTATTAAGGACCCTATCCAAACCGGCCTATAGTTCCATATCCACGCATGATTGATTAGAAACCGCTGGAACCTTCCGCCATAGAAGCCGCCGCCTGGTTAGCAGCCTTCCTTTGACGTCCCCATCGACCGCGAACGAGTCGCTTTGCTGGACGCGACATTATGCGGGTGGTAAGCCCTTCATGGCGAGCGATTTGTACGGACTCGTACCGGAAATCGATCGTAGACCCTGACGAGACATTTTCCTCATGGCCGGATATTCATTTTTAGCTTTATACACGCGACAAAAATTTGACAAGCAAAGGCTGATAACCTATTTCCGTAGTGATCGAAAGCTAATACAGTCCCGGGGGTTGGCTGATCCGCAGCGGTAGGTCAGCAGCTATGTACCGTGATACTTCAGAACTTGTCAGCGAGGCTCGGGTATTAGCTGGTGCGCCCCAGGAGCTGGCTATAATTAGACCGCTTTACATAACTGCGGAGCACAGGCACTAGCTGCACGCAGCCATGCTCCTTTCGGATCGCCCGCGACCGGATCCGCGACAGCCGCCTCCGGATCTGCAGCGCATGTTTGTCCCAAGTTTTCCTCATCACACGCACATATTTCCTGGGCGATCAGAGAACTGTTCGAAATTGAAGAAGGCTACTTGCTGATATTTCAGAGAATTGATGAGCGCGTCGAATGGTGAAAGAACGTTGAAAATCAGTTGATAACTTTTTTACTTATTGGCTTTGAAGGTCACACTAATATTTTGAGGCTGTTGCAATCGCACTGTCGCACCAGTTTGCATACATTGTAGAAGAAAAGATGACGTCAGGACGCCAAGCAATTGGGAAGATATGCCAAGACAACACAAAGTAAACGGCCAACGTTGAAGGTCACAGGTCAAGGTGATTCTGGACTTTTCAAGTTCATTGACCCCGGTGGTCGTCATGGTGGTCATCTAGTGATGGCGTCCACTCACAGACAATACAGCAGGAAGCAGCTGCAGAAGACCATGGGGAGCTCGTCCGAGAGCTGCATCTCGTACAACAGGGTCATGTGGAAGGCCGAGGAGCCCAGTCCCACCACTGCCGGCAGGACGGGGTCAGACGCAGCCGGCGGTAAAAATGTCACTGCCCAGTCCCACCACTGTCGGCGGGACGGGAAAACTGTCACTGCCCAGTCCCACCACTGTCGGCAGGACGGAAAACTGTCACTGCCCAGTCCCACCACTGTCGGCAGGACGGGGAAAACTGTCACTGCCCAGTCCCACCACTGTCGGCGAGAGGGCGGTCAGACACAGCCGCGGTAAAACTGCCACTGCCCAGTCCCACCACTGCCGGGGTAAAACTGCCACTGCCCAGTCCCACCACTGTCGGCAGGACGGCGGTCAGACGCAGCCGGCGGTAAAACTGTCACTGCCCAGTCCCACCACGGCCGGCGGGAGGGCGGTCAGACGCAGCCGGCGGTAAAACTGCCACTGCCCAGTCCCACCACTGCCGGCGAGAGGGCGGTCAGAAGCAGCCGGCGGCAAAACTGTCACTGTCCAGTCCCACCACTGCCGGCGGAACGGCGGTAAAACTGTCACTGCCGGCGGGAGGGCGGTCAGACGCAGCCGGCGGTAAAACTGTCACTGCCCAGTCCCACCACTGCCGGCGGGACGGCGGTAAAACTGTCACTGCCCAGTCCCACCACTGCCGGCGAGAGGGCGGTCAGACGCAGCCGGCGGCAAAACTGTCACTGTCCAGTCCCACCACTGCCGGCGGAACGGTAAAACGGTAAAACTGTCACTGCCGGCGGGACGGCGGTCAGACGCAGCCGGCGGTAAAACTGTCACTGCCCAGTCCCACCACTGTCGGCGGGACGGCGGTAAAACTGTCACTGCCCAGTCCCACCACTGTCGGCAGGACGGCGGTCGAGCAGCCGACGGCAAAACTGTCACTGTCCAGTCCCACCACTGCCGGCGGAACGGCGGTAAAACTGTCACTGCCGGCGGGAGGGCGGTCAGACGCAGCCGGCGGTAAAACTGTCACTGCCCAGTCCCACCACTGTCGGCGGGACGGCGGTCAGACGCAGCCGGCGGTAAAGCATCGATCGCAGGCTCTGAGCCCGGAGTCTCAGCACCGCCGCCGGGTATTCACTGTGTTTGAGACGCTGCGGTACATCTGCACCGCACCTGATGGCAAAACCACCCCTGGTCTGTCTACTTATCATTCCTTTATTTGTTATTTGTTCATTTATTTATTCCTTTCTTATTATTGTCAGTATTACCTACTATCATTTTTCTTCCTTTTCTTTTGCATAAAATATCTCACTGAACTTCCTCAATGGCTTCTGGTAGTGTAAATTCAAGGAGGTCGAACTGGCCTTCTGGAGGAACGATATTACGAACTTGCAGCCAAACTGGTGTGTACAGACACAGCTGCGAAACCTTTCGTTCACTCATTCGAGCCCCATTCCAATCAAGATCACAGTTCAGCGTTTCTGCTCAGGTTCATAGCATAAAGGTCAAAAGAAACCGTCAGCTACCCCAAGCTATGCTGGGTCAAGGTAAATCATCCTTTACAGGGCTGTCAAAACAGGAAATCTTGACTTTGCACAATCTGGACGGATAGTTTTACCGAATTTGACTGGCAGGACATGGAAACAGCTAGGAATCAGTACTATCAGCATCTGTCCGTTTACCCAAACAGAGGTTCGAAAGACACACAGTGATGGTTTTCATCGATCATTTCTCAAATCCACCAAGAAAACGGGCAAGAAGCCAACATCAGATTCGCACTTTGGGGCCTGTGCGGCAGGCTATGTCGAGTCGGAACATTGAGGACTGTCTTTCTAAGCTACATAAAGCAAATAAATGACAACGCCTTAATTAGATTTCAGACCATTAGACTGTATGTCACTTACCGAGCAGCAGTATAAAACAGACTGTGAAGCGGGCTTCGAAGCGTTGTTGCAGCGCCTCGTAGACGCCGTAGAGGGGAGGCACGATCATGGACAGGTTGCTCACGGTGTTCCCTGTCGCCATGGAAACGGTCAGATAAACAGCCGACAGATCCACCTGGTCGGCAGACACTGCGAGTGCCCAGCATATCTACATACCACCTGCCATCTATAGATCCAATCACACCGCGCCCCACCCACAAACATTTCCTTTGCCTTCACCAACAGAAAAAAACGTACTGCACTTTTGATGAGGAGCGGTGGCCGCCCGATTTCCATGCACGAAGGCCTCGGCTGGCGCACGTCTGGAAGTAATTGGGCCCTGCTCCCGGGCCCGTGGCTACGTTACATCCCGTCCCCCGTTTACGGGCGTCTGACTGCGCCCCTACCTGTCGCGTGCACGGTTTACTCCCACCGCCTACTGCAGGAGTCGGGGCACTTACAGAACTCGGCGACGTAGCCGGTCACTTCGTAGTTGGCCTCACACCAGTCCAGGGTGGAGGTGGGGGCGCCCCAGTAGCCCTTGATGTCGACGGCGGTGATGGCGGGCGCCATGTTGAATCCGCTCCCGCGCGTGCCGCACACTGCCGGAAAACGGCGACGGTAACAAACACTGCGACCAGAGGTTCTACTGTTCATATAATTTCTAGTCAGTGTACTGGCCGTGGCTCGAGAATAGTATTTTGGCATGAAAGTCAAAATGAAAAAAAGTTAACTTACAAACCCCGATCAACTCACACAACAGTTCGGAAAAACTTAAAACATATATAAAGTCAAAATGGTTTGAATTCTGACAACTAGACGGCTGACAATTTTTACTACAGACCCTGTAGGGAAATTTTGGGCCTGTATGGACATGAAATGCGGAAGAAAAGGGGGATTTTACTCAAGTTTGGGAATATTTCACCTCAAGCCGTCCCGGTAGCTCAGTTGGCAGAGCATTGGGCTCCGGCTCGCTGCTCAGAAGCATGCAGTGGCAGTGCATGTCCAGGCTTGGGATCGGTTCCCCTGAGACGCTCCGGCGCTCAATAGTTTACCCGACGTACAGGTCGGCTGGCAACTGACTGGTGAGAGGGTGACCTGAGCGGGGCGGCCATCCCTGTGCTTTGTGGGACGTTAAACTTTAGCTTCTAAATTAACCCTCCATTGAGGGAGTTGCTCGTTTGGGTGGTGGGGTCGGGGTCTCCGTGACAAGTCCCTTGATGACTTTAGTGAGACTCCGACTCCAGCAGTCGTACTAGAAACAACTTGAACAAAATTTATATTTAAAAATTAAAAAAATTATATGCGTAGAATTACGAATCTTGCAGGACTCGACAAAATAATATTACAATCATGGCTATCAAGGCATCGACTGCCGTGCCGAAACTCTGTGGTCCGGCAAAGCGCCGGCACCGATCCAGTGGTCCCGGAACAATCGGACAGGATCCGTATCAGGTCCCGACGCCGGAACCAACAGCAGGACCTGTAACTACAGCCACCAGTCCCACACCTTCGAAGCCATGTGACCCGACACAACAACCCATAGAAATGCAATAGCCCACCATTGGACGCGGGTACGGTATTGGTGACCCGTCAGCGCCGGGCGGCGGTTGTGGCGCAGTGGTGGTTACAAGTCACGCCACCTATACACGGCGTGACAAACATTTCAGACATCAAATAATCAAAATATGATATCAAAACATATCAAAATATAACAAACATATCAAATATGGATGTTCAAACATATAGATCGCAGGCCGTCACGAGTCCGACACAGTCCACACGTTTTGTATTGATTTTTTGGATCTCGGGAGAAAAAATAAAATAGGTGTTCAAAAAGTCATATTGCGTTTCTTTTCGCTAGCAACGCTCATAAAAACCATAAAAAATCATCACACTCCATCGATAAAAAACGAACATTTTTCAGGAAATATGCACGGCGAAAACTGCACACCTACATACAAAAAAAGTGCACCCAGTAACATGAAACCAAGAGAAAAGCTCAACTGAGTTTCAAGAAGCGTTGGTCCTACCAGAAGCGTTGGTCCTAGCAGACGCATTCAGAGGGCGTAACGAGGTCAAATTCAATACTGGCTCGGCTCAGACGTACAATGAGAGACATCACCTCACGGCCATCTGAGCTCTCTGGTGCGGCGGTATGAAGTCCGGCTCATTTTTGTGCAAGAGCCAATGAATCAGACTCCCAGTCACCGAGCCTCATTGAAAAATGACGGCGACCGACGGGACGGAACGCGGGGGCCATGCTCGACGGCGAGCATCTTTACAACACCAATTTGGGTGAATTGACGTAATCGGTTTCAATCAGACAACGTGAGCGAAGATAGTTGAGAGAATCACTTGCATTTTGATTTTTCTGTCAATCTTTTTAGTCTGTCATTAAGATAAATAATGCTCCTACTTTACAGAGGCGTGGGCACTTGAGCAGCTCTGCCCAATGCGGAAACTTTTATATCACACTGTCTTAGGTCCGGTTTTCTGGCTTTGGGGCTAGCTTAGATTTGGACAGAGTATATTAGATTTAGGTCACGGAGCTCACATTTTCACCTAGGGTGGCATAAAGAGCATTGTTAGATTTCGGAGCGCTAACGCGAGCAGCATGATTATAAGTTGACATGTTTAAAGGGAATGTGGCACCTTGGTCGAATCCAGGAATTTAGCGTAGTTGGGGGTATTTTTAGCCGAAAATAATGAAAACGTCCATGACTTCTCTAAAAAAATTTACAATGAGCTTAATATCATGATTGTTAAAATGTTCACCTGGGGCGGAAAATAAGCCTCTGCCTGTGGATGACGCCATGATCTGGCGAATACTACCATATTCAATAGGCTTCAAGGTCTTCAAATTGCTGATTACTCACCGCGACGTCAGCGCTGTCGTCACATCAATAGCTGACAACTGTGGCCGTCTGGCTGGGGTACATTTGGGGAACATTTCAGGAAGGTTTTTAGCTTTTCTCCGCGGAAATATTGAGTTCAAGACAAATGATATATTGAGTACCGGGTTTTCTGGCATGCTTTACAACTTGGCTATCTCAGTTAAAATCACATTATGAAGGTGCCACATTCCCTTTAATGACCTGCCTCCTCCAATCATAGATACGAAATGGATCTTATACGCTGGGGTTATATATTCAGATGCAGCCCTTTATTAGAATCAGGTACCTATGTAGGTAAACGACATTGTAAACTTAAACTTCTATCGTTTACCCACCTGATTCGGATGAAGGGCTGTGCCTGAATATATAAGCCCCGTGTATAAGATCTACTTTGCATCCAGGATTCGAGGATACAGGCCATTAAACAGCCCGCCAACTTGCGACGTAAATAACTAGCATTCAGGTTCTCATTTACTTATAAATATTGCATCCCACCAGTGGCCGATCTGAATCGGATAGCTGGGGGAGGAGGAGCAACAGGGCCAAAATCGTGGAAAACATGTTTTTAATAAAATATGAAAAAATCGGGGTTCTGGGCAAATTAATTTTTGCTCCATCCACCAAAACCCCCTCTATCCCTCTGGATCTGCCAGTTCATGAATTACCAACAGTTTTATTATTGAACGGTCTTATTCCACATTCCAAATGGAGCAGATGTTAGCTCGTCACTCGTCAAGTGCGACAGAAATTGGCTATATAAAAATCGAACCGATCCAGTCGGTCGAAGAAACTAGAAACTCTCAGGAAGGTATGACTCTTACACGGCGATGAACCATGAACGGGACCAACACAACAAATTATCCACATGAATCTGCTCATGGTCGGTATTGGATATCAAATGTCATCATCACCTTGGTTATGAGTTTTCTCACAATGCCTCCATGTCAGAAATTACGCGAAGCAAACCGACGCAATAATCGCACAACACTTCAACAGAGGGCACAATAGTTCATTCAGATGCAAACCAGTAATACCAATGCCAATACCAACCAATAACCAATACCTCACCAATAATATAATAATTCCTTCGTCATCGGCTTCTGATAGCTTACCAATAGAATACCAATAATCCATTACCCTTTTTAAGGAAGCGATATGTACTAGCAGCGGGTTTTCAAAACTACGGGTTTTGGCTGTGAGACAAAGTTGCTCCCACCGGCCAATTGTAGCCCAAGGGCAGCGAAATACTTATTGATAAGAGCCGCGGAACGGACGACATTCGCTCACCCTATAAACGCACAGAATGTTTATATTTGCTGAGTTTATTACTGAGAAGAAAGTGCCGGCGTCACAATTCCAGCCACAATTCGGTCTCCGCGAATGTTAGTGAGGGACTGGGTTGAGGTAATAAGACAAGTTCACCATTTGCAGACTGCAAGAGCTGGCAGGCCATTCAAATTCACCGTTAAACCGGGAAGAAGCGGTGCTGCATTGCTGCGGGTGGAAACACTACTTTCCCGGAGAGCCTTCGCAACATTTGATTTCGCCCGCCTGCCTAAAAGGGGTGTCGCGGCGGGAAAATGGCTGCATTAGTTACTTCCCCGCCTTTGGCAGCTGGAGTCCCATCGGCCACTATCGTCGCTGACATCGATTGAAAGATTGCATCGTCGGACGGGCGGGGCCGGGCGGTCGATTGTAGGCTCAGATTGGACCAGATTGGTTATTGCACAGCCGCGCCGCCGGGGTAGATTAGATGTTACCAGCCGCACGCCCAGATCCTAAAGGCCGCCCCAGACCCAACACAAAAATCGACTCGTGAAGAATTCTGCCAGATCCATGATATTTGCAATTTGTTTCAGAACAGTTTCCAGACTGATGATCACGCGCTTCTTCATAAAAATGTCATCCCCCCTTCCCGCGGCCTCACACAGACTCTGCTGGTTCCGGAGCATTTGCGAATACGCAAACCTGCTTACATTGCATTCTACTAGCGCCAGCATTGAAAGTGAGGTGCCCCCCAAGCCCTTACTTTGTGGGTGCCCCTCCCCTGCTTGGTCATCGATTCATCGGTACCTGTAGGAAGTTATAATAGGGTGCATTGCTTTAAAGAACAGATCTGATTTGCAGAGCCTAATATAGAGACGCCCACGTCCGATTCGTTTTGTTGATAAATTAGCTTAGATGCTACAAACTTTTCTGAAATGTAAGTTGGCTTGAATCGAACAATTTCTCTTTTTTTCTTTGAAGGAACTAGGCGGGAGTCACAAAAATGTGACACAAACGGGAGTCACAAAAGGGAGCGACATTTAGTCCAATGTTTAGGAATAAATACGATGGGTTTCTAACAACTCATTGGAACGCACAAGAAAGGCAGACATTTGAAAGTAGCATGAAATCGTAGATACGATCAGTGAACGAGTGGAGTTATCGGTTCCTCCGACCGAAGCCAATCCGAAGCCAATCTCATGATTGAGGGACGGGCCGTGGCGCACCCGGCAGGAGGGAAGCCCGGTTAGGCCCAGGAGGTGATCCTGCTGGAGCCGGAGGTTGTGTCTGTTCCCCAGGGCGTCAGACCTCGCCGTCAAGGCGAGCGTCCGCGACGGACGAATGTCTGGGCGAAGGCTAACACATTAGCCGAGTCATCCCCAGGCTAACGGGGCTCTAATCGCACTGAGCCATGTCAGACATGCACTTCCTGTTAAACACTCCCCGCTCAGCTCCGGGGTAGGGTCTGCTGTAGTGAGGCAATGTTACCACACCACAGGAAAACCGGTTCCGGTGGAGTATCTGCTCCAGGCTTCCTAATCAGAGGCGCGCTGACGCGTGGTCCCGGCGATTGTAGGAAAGATATCGACAGCTGCGCCGGCGGCTACCATTCCCTGTTTTTTTGTACACAGGCGGATACATTTGTCACGTCGTCACCAACAGTGGCGTAAAGAACGTCTTATTGTTTATCCGAAGTTTCAAGCAGCTTCTACTTCTAAGGTACAATCACCAGAGAGTGATGGATCCCAACTGTAGATAATTTTATTCTTTTCGAATGACCACAGAACACATTGGTTTTGATGTATGGGAGTTCGCATACTTACAGCACCACTATACATATTATATATATATATATATATATATACATATATATATACATATATATATATATATATATATATATATATATATATGACTCAAGCACACTCTGATAGTGCGATGCGATGCGATGAGGGCTGCTCGCAGTAGCGCGCAAACATCGCTTTATGTTAAACAGAACCTGCAACAGCGCATAGTTCCCACGCGTTTGTTTCGACATCTCGCTGTACTCGATGTGTCGCTGTCTCGCCTTATTCCGATAACAAACACATTCGATTATTTTCTCGGCTAAGTTAAGAACACAGGAAGATGTTGCTGACATTTTACCACGCTGTTGATGGCGGCGGTAGGTCTCGCCCACACCAGGCCTGATTGATACCTTAGTAACCATGCGACTTTCTCCTTTCATAATACTGATAGATCTGGGGTTGGCTTAGATGGCCCCCGCCGCGACCAGCCCCGGCATTGCAGTAGTGGCAGTAGCAGAATTGTGTGCTCTACGTGAACGCCAGGAATGTATGGAAAGCGGCCTGATAATTTTCGCATCAGTTCACTTGGAGCCGTCCACATTGCAGAAGAGGAGGAATCACTGAAGTGGATAGTTCTTACATCATGTTAAACATATTGCATTTTTTGGAAGTATTGTTCCATCAGACCTAAGTAAGTCCCAATATAACCTGTCACTCCAAAGACCACAGTCGGCCGACGTCAGCTCCATAATATAACGCTATAAGTCGTTATGGATATAAAACGCTAAAGTCGTTATGGATATAAGACGCTAAAGTCGTCCGCCGACGACGACTTCTAGCTGGTGCGCTTACAGTGGCGGATCTAGCCGGTTGGTTTGGGAGGGGCAAACCAAAGTCGAAAAGCAAAAAAAAACGTCACGCAGTGAAAAAATTGCTCTACAATATGCCTTTTCCACAGGATTTTTGGGAACTGGAGACGAAAAGCAAAAAAAAAACGCCACGGGGTGAAAAATACGGGCTCAACATACTTTTTTTCCTATCCAAGCCCCAATATTTACACTGAACTTCACTAATTATGTTTATAGTTGAGAGTTAAAGCACCAAAATCTTGCTTACAAGCTAAAAATGAGCCGGGAGAAAAAGGAGGTCGATCGCTTTGAGGGGGGGGAAAACATAGTTTTGCCCCGAGCTTTTCCGTTTGGGGGGCAATTGCCTTTTTGTCCCCCCCTGGATCCGCCACTGTGTGCTTAAGCAACATACGCAGTCACCGCGGTTCCCTTGGGAAGATCCCTGAAGCAACTTGATTCCCGATGGGTCGGCCTGATAAATCTGGACTTTTACACCCCGTTTCTCTTTACGAAACATTTGTCAGTACCACTGTCTCCTGTAAAAGCAGACATTAGCCCTGTTCCAGCTGTCAGCAGAGTTTTGTCAGCACCAATCAGCGGGCCGCGTTGCGCCTACGTCACAGGATTGTAGCCTCTCCCCGGGAACTAGTTCTAGAGGTTTTTACGGGCTGATGGCCTGCTGTTTGCGCTGATAAAAAGTAAGTGCACGAAGTGGCAGCCTAATATTTTTTAATGGTATAAAGGATTAAGTTCCCTTTGCTTACCACAAGCAAGAGGCGATTATGGCGCTGATGTTACTTTTCTGGAGGAGAGGTTAGAGGTCCTGCTGACAAAACTGTGCTGGCAGCTAGAACAGGGCTATTGATGCAATTGGCGAGAGGAGGCCTGGGAAGTCCGAGCATGGCAGAGCGTCCCTTGGGGAATCCGTTAATTATTATGGCCCGTGATCCCCTCATTCCACAGATATTTTATAGATTGGTCTGTTGGAACCGAAAGTTGGCGCAATTTACTTCTCTGTGCGTATCGGGGAGGTGGAGCATGCATGCAGATGAGCCGGTCAGAACTGTCCTTCACACAGACTCTGTTGAGTTGACGGTTGGTGCGACCATTCAGCTCGGCCAACAACCCTGTAATTTCTGTGGAGGGTCGAGTGTTCCAGCCAGCCCAGAGGCAGCATTAGCAGCCCCGCCCTAGCCAGTGTCTAGCTGACTCGTCTCTCCTCCGCTCCGACGCCATTTCATGACCTCGTCGTTGGTGCCGCGTTAAGCCTGAATTAAAACAAAGTGCTCCGTCCAATGCCGTATGTCAGCTCCGTCGAAGCTCCCGTGAGAGAACCAGTGTTGGTGTCGAGCAGGGACCACGTCAGGATCGAGGCCTGGTGGCCTTAGGAATAACGCGTGGCGATCTTTCGAGGTTTAACCCTATTTCCGTCAGGCTCCCGGCTACCCCTATTTCCGGCAGGGGGGCAATATCGGCCCCCCCCTAAGATCTCGTAATCTAACCGGCCGATTTTGAAAATTCAAAGTGCTATAGATTCCCCTGACGCTAAACTTTATTTTGAAGAAAAGAAAATTTCAAAATTTTGATTTTTAAGGAGAAGGTCGTGCAAAATATACAATTTTTGTGTATTTTTTAGATTTTCCATAACCCTTGTCTCTGTTGTACGATTTTCACAAAACTAGTTCAGATTTACAAATAATTGACCCAAAATTGTCATATACTCGAGTTACGCAAAAATTCGAAATTCAATGGCAGTTCCAGGACCAGGACTATGAGGGGAAATATATACAACCTAAAAAGTTTTTTTACGCGGATTAGAAGCCGTGATATATTGCTTGGAATCTTTGACACATAAATAAATGAAAAAAGTGAAAAACTCATCAGGGGCGGATGCAGTAAGGTAAAACAGTGGGGTAAAATATATACCAACAATATGCGAGTGGTATGCATGAGTATATTAGTCCCTCGACTAGTTGAAATTTATTTCTGATAATTTTTACCCTCCCATGGCAGCTCTGGGAAAGAGGGTGACATAGGCGGATCAAGGACTCTCGTCGTGGGGGGCGGGTGGGGGTGATTGGAAACACATTTTTAATATACAACGATATTGAGTCGCGGCGGTGATACTGGCTGGGAATATGCATTTTGAAAATGTGTAGTGACTGGACACGCCTCTGGTAATCTAGAATTTGGTTATAACTATTTTGAATTTTCATATACCCAATTGTATTCGCCCTGGCACGGCTGTAAGCAGTCTTCTCACTTTCTAACGTTTAGTCCTTCTTGATAACATTCCCCCATTTTGAACTGCTGTAACCGCCCCTGATGAATACAAATAGTGACAATTGTGAATGCACTATCATCTCACATAAAAAATGATATAATAAAACCATATAACTGGTATCAGGATCAGTAGAGACGGCTTCCTTTTACTAAGAACCCATCGCATACGATAATACTTGGTTTGTGGATAGAACCTCCCCAAAAACCCAGCCATAGCTCCGCCCCTGGTAAATATATAATATTGACATTTTCAGAAAACCTGCCTGTACTAGTTTTAGGAAAAGTCAGGAAGTTTCAAAGTTCTATCGCAAGCCGTTTCGGAGATATTCTTAAAAAACCTGAGGGGGGCAATATTAGCCCCCCTGCCGGAAATAGGGTTAATCGGCCATCCGTTGGTAAATGCCATGATTGAGCAATATGTCGCAACCAATGGGACATTTGAGCTTTACGCAAAAAGCTGTTCCATGTAAACCCATGGAAGTACGCCTTGAAGACATGATTTAGATAAGTGCCCTGTGCTTTGCAACGTGTGCAGATGAAGGTGACTTGTGTAACCGCGCCGGTAGCCTATTGATCTCCTACTTTTGCGGTCGCTGATAATACAATTGCATGGACTAGCAACATAGCACGGATTCAACACGCAACGCATGTGAGCATGCTACTCTCGAACGCAAAAAAATGCTTCTTTCGTCAGACTGCTCGCAAACAGCAAGAAGCTACGTAGTTACAGATGCATCGCGCCCCGGATCGACACCGGCCTTCTCCGGGAAGCGTTGTAGCATCGCGTCCAAGGTCGCTGGAGGAGGCGGCGTCAGGGGGTGGTGACTGTGGGCGGGGTGGCGCCGGAGGCCGCTACTGCAGGCGGTGGCGCTGGTGGTCCAGCCGGTGGGGGTAGCACTTGCCGTCGCTCCTGTAGGACCGGGATCGGATGGGTTGGTGCAGGGTTGCCGTGCGCCTGCGGGCTGTGTTTCGCCAGGAAGATGTAACACTGGCGTCCCCCCCCCCCAGCGTCTGTTTCATATAATTGGCTTGCGTTTTACCTCTTCGCTCGGTGATATCAATATGTGGGCAGTGTTTGTGGCTTCTGTGTAGGTACCCAGTGTCCTAAAATCCAGGGTGCTGGGTGGAAAGCCAATCGCACATTTCGGGCGAACCTTCATAAGCCCGTTCAGCTGCGAAAAATGCGTAAAATCACAGATAAGATGGTCCATACTTTAATGCAGTGTTCATTTATGTTTTAGCTATGAAATAGGACAAAACTTGAAGTGTAACACGCAGGGGCGCCGGCACGGAATTTTTAGAGGGGGACGGACCCGGGCTAGTGCTGACCGGGGGAGACGAATTTTTAGCATAGGTATTCGGTACCTGACAGCATTAATTACGATGGACCCAAAAATTCGGGGGGACGTTCCCCCTGGTTGGCCAACAAGGGGGACACGTCCCCCGTCCTCCCCGCTTTCGGCGCCCATGGTAACACACACTTCCACGAGCTCAACACGCACATTGACGGGGGCGGGTACTCGCCCCCTCGGGTTTATTTAGAGACAGCATATAAACGGCGGCGCGTAGCGCCGCCGTACTTGACTTACCTTTTCTCTGAACATTTTTACAAGATTTTAAGGTTAGGTCATCCCAAGTCAGGTCACCAGTAAAGGTCAAGTGACCTCAAGTCAAAAAAAGTTTAAGATGGAATAAGTTAGAACAGGGTAAACTTATCCAATTGAAACGCATCACATAATGGGCCCATCAAGTTCTCTAAAATACGCTCCGGTATTATTGATATCGGTGACCTAAGGTCAAGTACGGGCCATGACCTCTCCATTGGAGATACACAAGAAAAATGGTTTTCGCTGAATACCTACTTAGTAATGGATGGTGATGGTGGTTATTTCAACTGCAAATTCTTCTTCTCTTCGCAATTCTAATGATATGCATTTTGACCTAATTTAACCTTGACCTGACCTCAGGTAAGGTCAAATCCTTGATATGATCCGATTTGACCTGGCAAGGTTATGCTATATACTATTCAATTCGGCTTGCTACGAGGATTGCAATGGTCTAAATTGTTTTCCTCTAGCTTTACTTGTTGAGATGAAATGACCGAAAACCTTCCATTCAGGTTCCTTAACACCCGCACTGGAGGGGGTCTGGCACTAACGCGCACTGGAGGGGGCCTGGTAGGCCCCCTAAGATCTCGGAAACTAAGAGGTGTAGAAAAACGCCACTTGGCAGGTGGGTGGGGGCTATAGTGATCTACATGATGACCAATTTTCATTGACCTAGGTCAATATCTTCAAGGTCAAACGAGGTCTTAAAGGTCAAATATTGGCCATGCTGGGGATCGATTGGTAAATGCTGTAATTCTGCGGGAAAATGGAGGGAATAAGCTAAAGGCGGATAAGGTTCATAGAGAAAAGGTCTTAAAGAGGCTTCCCCACAACTTTTGGGTCAAGGTCATTCAAGGTCATTGACCTTTAAGGTCACAATATAGTATACTACTTATAATGTGCACTTCGACTAACACTATAGCCACTGTTTGGCGGGAAATGAGGATTGACCTTTGCAAATGACCTTTCACCTTGACCTTTGACCTTGACCTTCGTATTGGGGTACCCTATCGATGACGTCATAGCATAATATATGTCAGACCAGGTAACGTCATTCAGCCGGACGCACAGTGGTCAGTGACCTTGAAAGTGCAGATATGACCTTGACCTGTGACCTTTGACCTTGACCTTGACTTTCATGTGAAGTGACCTTGACATATAATCCCGGTTATATGGAGTTACGACGTCACCACTCGGTTTCCAATGCAAGCTAACTGGTCCGACCGCGCATTTACGGCGATCTCAAAATGCAGGTCTGACTTTAAAAGCCTATAAGTCAAAAAATTTTCGACCGATTTTCAAAAAGTCTTCACCAATCGACGCGCTATTAAATTCTGTTAAATGTGGCCAAGTATCGTTTTTCGGCAACGCGCGGTTCTCCGGCCACCTTGGAAAAACAGGTGGGGGGCCTCCGAGGCCCCCTCCAGTGCGCGTGTTAACACGCGCATTGACGGGGGTCTGAGCCACCTTCGGATTGACGAGGGGCGGGTACCCGCCCCTAAGATCTCGAGAACCACGGTAGGTAGCAAAAAACGGTAAACGGCGTTGGGTAGCCCATCCGCTTCTCCATCGAAAATATTTGAACCATTTTTTTTGTCAGGTCACATTTAAGGTCACCAGAGGTCAAAAACATGCCGTCACATGCCGTCATAGTGATAACATGTAAATTAAGTTTTTGGCCATTACATCTGAACAAGCAAAGATAGAGCAAAACGACTTGAACTCTACGAATTCTCGCAGCAAGCCGAATCGAATGATATAGATTTGACCTTGCTAGCTCAAATCAAAGATTTGACCTGACCTGAGGTCAGGTCAGGGTCAAATTATATAAAATGCATATCATTAGAACCGCAAAGCCAAGGCGAGTTTAATGAAGCTAAAACAAACGCTCTATCACCATCTGTTACTGAGTTATTCAGTAAAAACCATATTTCCCATGTATTACCAATGGAGAGGTCATGCTTCGTACCTGACCTTAGGTCATCGATATAAAAAATACCGGAACATATTTTAGAGAACTCGGTGAGCCCATTATGTGATATGAGTTTCAATAGGATAAGTTCACCCTGCTCCGACTTATGCTATCTTAAACTTTTTTTGAGGTCGGGTCACTTGACCTGTACTGGTGACCTGACCTGACATGACCTATCCTTAAAATTTTCACATAAATTGCAAAAATGATGAGGAAAAGGCATACCAAGTACGGCGGCGCTGCGCGCCGCCGTTTTTCTCCTGTCTCCGAAAAACCCGAGGGGGCGGGTACCCGCCCCCGTCAATGCGCGTGTTAATTTTCAATATTCTCGCGCCAATGACTCACCTTAAATTCACGCCAGTTAGCTAGTACGGTAACTTGCTGTCTTCCCTGAGGGATCTGCTTGCTGGCTCTTCGTTCGCAGCACCGTAGCCAGATGCAATCATTCAGGTTGTTAACGCTCGACAGCTTTTCCGCCTGCTCGCAGCAGTCTGCCCGTCAATTAACAAATGTCCGCCGACTTTGGCGGTGTATTGCTCCTCTTGGCATGCAGTCTAGTTTCCACCTAAAAACAACTTCCTCTCCCCGCTTCAGACTTCAACACATTTAATCCAGGATCTTGTTGTTGGCCACCGCTTGCAACACGCCTGCCCGTCTCTAACTGCGATTGCCGACACCGGATCGCGCTCAGTGTGTGAGCAGGCGGTAGGGCTGTAACCTGTGCCTCCCCAAACACAACTCACTGCCCTCCAGCTATGCAAAAACCCGTCACAAGATCGTAGCCTTGGCACCCATGCAACCGCATCCCAGCCCGGAGCGCCCCTTCCCGGCACTTTTCTTCCCGAAGACTGACCGCAAACAAATTCGTCGCTAAGCAAGTTAGTTGGCGTTCTAAGCGTCAGGTGGCAGCACCGCAGCTCACCTGGAGCTGCGCGCGGCTGGATCGATGGGGCTGAGCGTCGATAGCGGCGAAGAGAGACTATCCGGCCTCCGGCGCTGCTGAAGGCGGCTCATCGCGTCGACGGCGATGCCGTTGACCGGAAAGCATCGGCTGATGACCTGGTAAAGCGTTATTAAAGTGCACCGCCGCCTGAAATGGCACAAAGGCTGGTGCTGAAGGCACGTGAAATAATGTTGAGACAGGTCATCTAGAACCTGACATTAGATGCCAATTTCTGCGGAAATCTGCCCTTACCAGTTTCGTTTAATATAAAAGCAGCATTGCAGCCTTTTGTTAGCCAGGGAGCTAAGGTTAGGTCAGGGCAACTAGGAGGGGACTTACCACCTTCATCGGTGCCGAAGAGCATCTCGATTGCTGAATGGTGTCCATGTGAATGTGTTCTCAGCCCAAAGTGCCTTGCCTCAGGGGCGGACGCAGAGCCGAGTTTTGAGGGGGCATGGCCGGAATGGCCCCCTGCGTCCGCCAATGCCTTGCCTCATGATTCTGAATGCAACTGAACCGGACTTGGCCGAGAGCCCTTCAGTCGTAATAGTGTGCCCCTTAACACGCCATTACGGGGTCTGAGCCACCGCATTGACGGGGGGACCCCCCCTAAGATCTCGAGAACCACGGTAGGTAGCAAAACGGTAAACGGCGTTGAGCTGCCCATCCACTTCTCCATCGAAAACATTTGAACCATTTTTTGTCAGGTCACATTTAAGGTCACGAGAGGTCAAAACATGCCCGTCATAGGGATAACATGTAAAATTCAGTTTTCGGCCATGAAATCTGAACAATTAAAGATAGAGCAAAACGACTTGAACTATAGAATCCTCTTAGCAAGCCGAATCGAATGATATATAATTTGACCTTGCTAGGTCAAATCAAGTTGACCTGACCAGGTCAGGTCAGGGTCAAATTATATAAAATGCATATCATTAGAACCCAAAGCCCAGGCGAGTCTAATGCAGCTAAAATAAATGCTCTATCACCATCCGTTACGAGTTATTCCGTAAAAACATTTTTCCATGTATTTCCAATGGAGAGGTCATGCCTCGTACCGACCTAGGTCATTGATATCAAAATACCGGAACATATGTTAGAGAACTCGGTGGGGCCATTATGTGATATGAGTTTCAATCGGATAAGTTCACCCTTCTCCGACTATGCTATCTTAAACTTTTTGAGGTCGGGTCACTTGACCTGTACGGTACCGACCGAGATGACCTAACCTTAAAATTTCACAGAAGTTGAAAAATAATGAGGAAAAGGTATGCCAATACGGCGGCTACGCGCCCCGTTTTCACTATCTCCGAAAACCGAGGGGGCGGTACCCGCCCCCGTCAATGCGCGTGTTAACGCCAGTTGGGGCACTTTGTTACACTGTGGGCCCGTTGGAGGAGCGGAGCGCTTGATATATCGGTCACTGGAGCGCTCCAGGTGGCAACTGAGTGACCCTTCGGTCGACTGGGGCCCACTTGTCACCAGCCTGGTCAGAGGCGAAGCCTGGGGCATAAGACCAGGGCACGTGACCCCCCCTCTCTCACCAGTGCCAAAGTGGCCCTCGACCTCCAATTGGTCCAGGACTGGATCCAGGCCAAATTCTTGAGAGGGCAACGGGGCCCAAAATCGTGAGGAAATTTTTTTTCTAAGAAAATCGACAAAATCGTGGGGGTTCGGGGTAAATACCTCCTCTGTCCCCCTAGATCCACCCCTGGATCCACCCCTGAATTGGTGTGACTCCAATAAGAATGTGCCCCCTTGAGCGGTGGTGCTTTACACCGCTAAATCCTGATGCGAGGGCGCAGTGGGCACATACAGGCGCGCTGCCAGGGGTCTAACTGTCCTCCGACTGCTGAATGGTGTGCGCCTCTGATGAGCATGTATCATCAGCCCAACAACTCCTGTCGTCTGCTCAAAGTTTGCCGCTCCGTTGTGCACGTGCCCTGAGGCTGGAAGTGCCCCCGGCCACTAATTTTGCACCCCCTGTGTTTTTTCTTAGGCTCAATGCGCCTCTCGACAGCTAAATTTGTATATTCGTTTTACATCTCTGTAAGTTGAATGTCCACCTTGGCCGCCTAAATCAGTATCTTAGTTGTGCAGATGCACATTAGCCGACTATGTTCCATGGCCGCTACATTCTGAGCCTACGCTCTATATTTGAATTCAATCCGAGTGCCCTTTGCCGTTCAATTTAATTTTCTCCATTGTGCATGCGGCTTTGAGCCGAAAGTGCTCCTCGACCACTGAATTGGATAAAACTGAACGACCCGAGCTCCCACCTGCGATCATGACGAGCCTCTTGTGTTGGTCCTTGCTCCATATGTGGATCCGTCAATACTACACTCGTTATCGGCGATGACGTCCGTGTTCGATATTTTACACTGGTCTTCTCGTGTTTCGATATTTTCTTTATGGAATTGTTATTTTTCGTCTATAGTTGGTTATTGATTTCACTTTAATTGTGTACAGTTAATGTCAAATTTGAAGGGAAAATAACGAAGTATTTGGCCTTCACAAATGAGTGTATTTGATACTCAATTTGCTTAATTGTGTGGTTACAATATTTTCCCCGCTCAATATTCAACCGATCTCATATTTGTCATTCGATACCTACAGTTCCCGTCGACACATTGCTTTGCGAGCTCCAAATTCCTCTCCTGATTCCTCCCGGCAAAGCATGGCCTGTCACCAGACGGCGTGCGCGCCCAAGTGTGCACTCGGAAGGTATGCAGAAGGTCTGTCAGAGCTGGACTCAGCCCAAGAGTCAACACACTTCGCTCGCCGGAATAAATACTGAGGAGTCAGCCACCTGCCGGTAAACGTTAAGCGCCTGGGGTGTGAGAGCATTTGCTATTGAAAACATACTCATCGCTCACACGGCGATGGCCTCGCCACGTGAGATCATGGATTATTATCTCCTCTGCTGAAGATCGCCGCCCATCGATCCTACAGCGATATATAAGAACAAATTCATCCGCTCCCTCGCGGGTATAATGTTGCATATATAAATATGTCAGGCCTGTTACTTGCAGCACATGATGACGTCTCGACTGCAGGGGTTTGAACCTACATTAATACAGCGTTTTGCCATAAAAATGCTATTTTGACTTTTCAAGAGCCTATATTAGCCCTGTGCCGTAAAGGGGAAAACACAAATATTATTCAACAATTTATTTTTCCTAGAGTCCCAAGTGGGGCACCCTATAGTCCGTTTAAAACAAGAACAGCCATCCTACGAAGTGGCAAAGTCCACTAATACACGTGATTTGTGGTCTGAAACGGCTAAGACGTCCGATTCTCCTGCTGAAGTCCGATCTGATGAAGACACTGCGTTGAAATATTATAATATACCTACACTTCGGCCCGTTTGATCACTTGACATCATTATGAGTCATTATCGGCTAATTTTCGTATACTATAATCATGAACTTCTCTCGACCGTACTAAGCCGTGAAAATAATCTGAGGAGAAAAATCCGCGTGCATTTTTGACACTTTGGACTTTGGACGATGGCTGTTCTCAGATTAAATCAACTATGGTGGCTCTACTATCCGTCGGTTTTATAGGAACGATAGTATGAGCCACGGTCTCTATAAGTTTATAGGCCAGATCAGTCAGCTATTTTAAGTCCAGCCAGATTGACCCCTCCCTTGGATCCGCCCCTGGTTCCAGTGTGCCTCAGATCAGCTTCACGCACAGTTCACTGGAACGACTTTGTCGCCTGAAAGAACAAAATATAAATCGTTCAAAAGCTGAGAGGAAGCTGATGAAAAATATATTTTTGTATATGGTCCCCGAGTGTTTTTTTACAGCTTTCATTCTTGTACATTTTAGCATTGACCATGTGATCTAGAATCATTCCCCGTCGTTAAATATAAGATGTTCCATATCAAATACAAATTAACGGTTCTGAGAACAGAAACGTTCTAAAATAACCCGCGCGCCTTTGGCGAGTTAATTGACACATCCCTTTAATGCAGATAAGTTTCAACGCAGTCATTAATTCGCGACTTCACGTTACTTGTACAGAGTTCGCCTTTAGGTTCGCCATTCGCCGTGCAGATCGTGCCTGGGCCGACATGCTTGTCTTTTTACGGTGCTCTGAGTGTTTCGTTTCAGCTGGTTTTAGCTTTTCACATTGTTTGTAGCAGACGCGGATTCATGTCAATGGCTACGTTTAAAAACTGGTTACTTCTTTTACCGTTATGAATGCTTCAATTCTTGCGTTACCGGTTGCCAAAAATCAGGTCTATGACCCGACGTACCGCCGCATTATGTCAGTGACTGTACCAGACGCTCCTGAGCTCTGCCCAACCCAGGTGTCACCCGCAGCACTATGGTGCTGTTTCATGGAGCCTGCGCTGACTTAGGCATGCCTATCGGTGGGTACCAGTACAATCCCTGATAGTGAACCGGTGCATGAGCAGGACAAGACCTCTCATTTTTTCCTAGCCGCTGGGCAAATTTTGGGAATATTTTTGCCAAAAAAATATAAGTTTCTGATTTTCAAACGCAGCTATTGGAATCGATCCACTTCTCCCTCAGCCGATGCGAAGAACAAAAACCAGCTGGCAGCCAACAGCTCTGCACAGTGCCATAAATAAAGACGAGCATACCGGCCCAGGCCCGACTCGCACGGTAGACGTAAAGCCAGACGCGGTATAAATAGCTTGGAGGTCGCTCCATGCGTTGAAACCCCTCCAAATGCACAGGGATGTGCTAATGCACTCCCATAAAACGCGTGGGTTCTGTCGAAACATATGTGCTCTCGGATCCGTGAGGTTTTATTCGATATGCAACAGCCCATATTTAAGAACCCGACAGGATTTTGTATCACTGTTCAAAGCTAAAATTTACAAAAGTGGAAATTGTAAAAATACAACTCGATGAACATATGATTATATTGTTGGAATCGGCTCCATATTTTGTCCTTTCAGGCAACAAAGTTGTTCCGGCGAACTCTACGTCATGGCGTGAGTGCTTGAACACAAAGTAAATACCACCTTTCAATCTCAGTTCCTACGGAGATAGCAAAGAAAGGCGGACGGCGTTAGATGGCCTATAAAAACTGATAATTCAATTATATCTTCCATTTATAAGCTTAGATATCATTGAGGCTAAGACAGGTCATTGAACGTGAAAGGCTTGTGACCGTGTCTTACTCTAACCTCTGACTGAGTTTTAGACATTATAAGAAAACTCTCATGACGGCAATTCGAATGATGTATACCTTGATCATACAAGTCAACTGGAGGATTAAGAGGGAGAGTATTGCCCCCAAACTCCCAAATTTTCTCTTGAAAAAACAGTTTATGCAATGTTGCGCCCCGCAGCTTTCTCCCTCCCGCTGTCCTGTGTATATCTGCTACCGTACTCGGTCAGCATACAATTTTGAGGGGGCAGTGCCCCCCCTTGTCGCACCTGCTGCACCTGCGACAGCAGCCCTGCTTTAGCTATGAGCTTCTGATTGCCGTGCAAGGAACTCTGCCGGAGTAATCTTGGATGTATTTGCTTTTCAACCATCCCAACAGAGTGTGATATTCGTCTAAAACCTGATCGCGGACGTCACGAAAAGATCGGGCTTGGGCCATGTCCGTCGCAGTGATGTTCCCTGTTCGCCTCTGCGAAGGCTCAGAAGCTCACGGCGCCGCTCACTTGCTTCACAGTCCAAGTGAAACCAAAGTCGGAGGTGGTGATGGACTGCAGACGTGGTCATTGCCCACGGACGTCATGTTATTAAATAAAGGTGCCCAGGGAAATGTTCTTAAGCCATCACATCCCGAACACGAAATAACTCGCTCAGAGCAGCTACCCTAGTCAACAGATCAAAGCTTAACAAGTATATTAAAGCTAATGTGGCGTTTGATTGAGTTGGCCTTCTAATGATAACATTAGCTCCTGCAGACAGGGCTATCACTCCACATCAACCCGTCTGCCAGCGAGGGAGACAGCCTCACACCTGGGGATTTGTGACGTCATGATTGCGTGATAGGTGGCGGGCGTTCCTGACAGACAGTTCCCGCGGCGAACTGACGGCGTAAAACACTGCTTCCGGTTTCGCCTGTCCGGCTTTTGCTGTTAGGTTCCCCTTACCGGATCAAATCATTATTTCCTTTCGGCTTTTTCCGCCCAATATAGTGCTGGAACTGTTTCCAGTTTCCGCACTGTTCGACGCTGCCTCGGCTGATGGTGTCGCGTTAAAAAACGGGGAATTTTAGACTGATCAGGGATGCCAAAATTTGAAAGAATGTCAATAAACACGTTATTAAAAGAGATAGTCAAACACCAAGTTTGTTCTAACCCAAAACCCGGCCCGGGGGAAGCACCAGGGGTCGGCGTGGAACAGAAAACGTGATGGAGGCATAAGAACGGAATGGAATGGATCAGAGGCGGATCTAGGATTTCCGATAAAGGGGGAAGGTTGAGCGGCACCATCTGGACCAGGGGGCCTCACTTTTGAACAGAAAACCTGTCAAGTGGGCGCCAAATCTCTCATGGAGGCGCCGAGGGTCTATCGGGGGGAGACATGTACCCCTTGTCCTCTGGGTGGGTCCGTCTATGGAATGGAAGGAATGCAAGGAACCTTTAATTTTTCTGATAGGAGTACAGAAAAAGGAATCCGATGGTACGAGTCCACTTATTAGATATATCTCCAGGAAAGATTAGGATGGGACAGTTACATGGCCATGGGACGGAATGGTACATACATATGCTGAAGTGTTCCACGCAGGCCTCCAGAGTGTTCCGCTCCGGCGTGCCTGCAGAGACTTCTCGTTCAGCCCCATCCCCATCAGCCGCCACTTCCGCCGGATAAGACGCTGGAGCACTGGGACCCTTGCAATCGCGCGTGTCGACATCACTATCCGCAGTTACAGAGCAGCGTGTCGACGTCACTATCCGCAGTTACAGAGCAGCGTGTCGACATCACTATCCGCAGTTACAGAGCAGCGTGTCGGCATCACTATCCGCAGTTACAGAGCAGCGTGTCGACATCACTATCCGCAGTTACAGAGCAACGGGGCGGCGAGCCAGGGAGCTGTTTGTACAGCTCCAGGTATTCTATTCAGAAACGGCTCACCAGGGATGGTTACAAGGGTGGGGAAGGGAATGGTCGCCATCCCTTTAGTTCCGTGGAGCTGTACCTCCCCACTTTGGACGCCGGCCGTCCATATTGGGTGATAAGGGCTCTCTGAACGCCCTCGAAATGCAAGAATTGAGAAGTCTTACAGACGCCTTGAAATTCGCTTTGGAAAGTGACCCTGGTAAAGGTTCTATTTCGTGACGTTTTTATTGTTTTCCGCCCGCTTACTGTTAGCCGTGGACTTCCCTTCGACCTTTGACCCCCGTTCTAGTCAGCGGCGCCCTCTGGTCCAATTTGCCCGCTGCTTCGCGTAAGTTATTTTTACATACCTACCCCTAAAAACGCAAACACCGCATTGGTAGGGCGCACCTCGGAATGTAAAAAGGCGCCCACCAGGCAGTATAAGCTACGCATTAGGGGTTTGCTCTTCCGTGGTCGAAATCATAGATCTGTGTTACTGGCACCCGCCACGGGTACGTCAGGGAATTTGGCTATAGGCTATGGTTTATTTTATAAAAAGAAAACTATTCGAAATTGTCATGGAATTTTCGTGGGCTGCGGTATTCAGTAATTCTAGGTGAGACTGCGACAACAATTATATTGAACTATAATTTGAGGTCAGAAGAAATCGATCATTTTTTTCCAACATAGAAGAATCTTAACAATATAGAACTAGTTTTCCCAGAATAAAATAGCCTGTAAAATACAGTCTAAGGAGAGAGGAAATAACGTTTCCCGTTCCCGCATAAATAATAGATTAGACAGCAAGTGGTAAAACCATGCTATGCCTACTGAAAGGCTTATACGTGCAGTTCAATTACAGGTAACACTCAGTTTTGGGGAAATGGACCAGATGAAGGGTTCAGTCATCGGGTTCCCAGGATTGTCCCCAACTGTGGTGGCTAGACTTTTTACCTCTATAATATTCACGGCCTGATCACAGATATTATTACTTTTCATCACCTATGTTTTTAACCCTATCCTGAAAAAAACTCATGAGCAGGTGGTGTGGGTGCTATCCCATGCTGTCACGGACATGTAATAACGGTGTTCATGAAAGCCTCAAGCCCCCGCACCCTCCCCGTCATCTCTGGCTGCTCCTCGGTGTGCCTCCAGTCCTTCTGACCTGACACAATTATTTCTGTGCAGCGTGACCCACTTCCACGTTGCCGCAGCACACCCACCCGTCGCCATGACCGCGCCGTCAGTCTGAGGCCGGGCCCCGCGCGGCCGGCGCGGCCGTACGTATGGACGGTGCAACGACCCGGCGCCGTGCAGCGTCGCCGACGCGTCTAATGAACGGGACCGGTTACACATTGCTCGGCCAGACGGCCGGCTGTAGCCTTGGCGCCGCGCCTCCGCGGCATGCGCTCCCGTGAAGGACACATGGGCACCGAGGCACGGACCGGCCTCCGCCGCGCCCCCAAAGGTCGCACCGCCTAGAGGCAAAAAACGTGCACGTCACACTTTTGGTTTTTGAGGATTTGAGGATGCGTTGGTTGGTTACACGCGACTCTAACCACGATCCACGTGCTAAATAATCAGAGAGACTGGAGAAGCGTCTGAGTGCATTCTTAGCACTAACTCACAAACCAGTGCAGACCCAAGGAAGAGTTAATCGCCGCTAGCCTTCACAAGGCCTCATCAGTACCCGGCACGCTGCCAAGGTTCTGCGTCAAATCGGTACCTAGTACGAGGGCAGGTACCTGGTACAAGGGCGGGTACAGCCGGTTCCATACTGATTGGTAGGTATAAGGCCGCAGTCGTTTTTGCGAAATAACTCTAAGTGATGGTCCCTGCTGACATCATTGTTGTCTCATCTGCTGCGCTTTAACCGGATGCATGAGCCAACGTGCAAAAATACTTTACCAGGTTCAAAATTTGGAAGCAACTGAGAAAAGACACAGAAAATCGTGGGATGGATAAAATTAGTTTTTTTGTCCATAGTTTTCAAAATTGGCATCTTATCTAGCTCGCAGCGTCTCACATTTAAAGAGTTCGTCACAGGGGCGCAGTCAGAGCTTTCGAATGGGGGGCACGCCAACCTTGAGGGGCACCCCGGGAAAAAGGACACTTTTTAACGTAACTTAAAAAAAACTTACTATATCTTTGTTTATATCATTTTTTGGGCATCTTTGGTTCAATAAAAATGCAAATAAATCATTGACGGAGAAGAAAAACTCGATTAAAACCGAACAAAGAAAAAAATATCACCAAAATGTCATGGAAGTAGCCAAAACACGACTGTTTTGGATAAATTTAAGGAAAAATCAGCCAACTCCTACAAGTATGTACTTGACATCAGAGAAATCAGCGGAGCATATGATATATGTTACAATGTGCAGGTTAAGGCATATTGGAGTCGAAAATTCATTTGTTATGCCCACTGGTTTTGTCGTGACGAGTGAGCCCTGGCTGAAGGCAGATTAAACACCCGCACTGGAGGGGGTCTGGCACTAACGCGCACTGGAGGGGGGAGCCTGGTTGGCCTCCCCTAAGATCTCGGAAACTAAGAGGGTTAGAAAAACGCCACTTGGTAGGTGGGTGAGGCTATGGTGATCTACGTGATGACCGATTTTCATTGACCTAGGTTAATATCTTCAAGGTCAAACGAGGTCGTAAAGGTCAAATATTGGCCATGCTGGGAATCGATTGGTAAATGCTATGATTATGCAGGAAAATGGCGGGAATAAGCTAAAAGCGGACAAGGCTCATAGAGAAGAGGTCTCAAAGAGGCTTCCCCACAACTTTTGGGTCAAGGTCATTCAAGGTCATTGACCTTTAAGGTCACCATATGGTATACTACTTATTATTTACACTTTGACTAACACTGTAGCCACTGTTTGGCGGGAAATGAGGATTGGCCTTTCCCAATGACCTTTGACCTTGACCTTTGTTCTTGGGGTACCCTACCGATGACGTCATATCATAATATATGTCAGACCGGGTAACGTTATTTGGCCGGACGCAGAGCGGTCAGTGACCTTGAAAGTGCAGATATGACCTTGAACTGTGACCTTTGACCTTGACGTTGACTTTCATGTGAAGTGACCTTGACATATAGTCCCGCTTATATGACGTTATGACGTCACCACTCGGTCTTCAATGCAAGTTAACTGGTCCGACCGCGCGTTTACGGCGATCTCAAAATGCAGGTCTGACTTTGAAAGCCTATAAGTCAAAAATTTTCGGCCGATTTTCAAAAAGTCTTCACCAATCGACGCGCTATTAAATTCTGTTAAATGTGGCCACGTGTCGTTTTTCGGCTACAAGCGGTTCTCCCGCCACCTTGGAAAAACAGGTGGGGGGGCCTCCGAGGCCCCCCTCCAGGTGCGCGTGTTAAGTTCCTTGCCTCCCACAATCGCCGTGGGACGAGGAGTAGCATAGTGTCTTTGGAAGAACAAATTTTTGCTGCCGGAAACAAATTTGGAAGATACCTTTTGAACGCGTTTACTAAGTTCCATATTCTCAAGGCTCGGTCTCAGTTAAAAGTAAATAAAAGGTGAACAGGCCGGTAGTTTGGATGGAGATGGTGTGACAGGGCTGAAAATCGTGAAAACTAGTTAAATTAATTGGTAGAAATCCTGGTTTAGGGGACTGTGCTCTGAGCTCAGGGGCACATGCCTTTTTATCATCCCTTCCCAGAATCCACCAGTATAATAAGCAATTTATATAACCAGGGGTGCCTAGGCATCACAAGCCGTTTTAGAGATTCCTCATTCCTCGTTAGCTCCGTTTTACAAGGGGAGTTTCGATTGTGTTCTTATTCCCCATCTATTCAAGACCAGTTCTCGGGGCCTCCAAGTGTGGATCGGAGGCCTACAGAGCACCTTACCCCATCCCCCTAGCTGTGCCTCCGGGGACTAGACTAGCTCAGTGACCCCGCCCCGAGATGATGGGAGTTAGCCTTGTGTTCTTATTATCTGTCTATTCAAGACCACCTCAGGGGCCCCTGATGTAGATCAGGCCACAGAGCAGCTCATGCTTCACCCAGGGACTAGACTAGCTCATTGGTCCCAGAGATGAGGTCATCAGACTAGCTCAATGGGTCACAGATAGGCTCATAGGGCCTTAAACCAGTTCAAGAAGCTCCAGAACAGTTTAAGGCGCCAGATCACTTCAGGGGGCCTCAAGCCAACTTAACCCGCGCCCCACCGGGGGTCCGGCGCCACCTTCGCCCCACCGGGGGCCATCGATGGCCCCCCTCTAACTCCGAAAATATGTGGGTTAACGCAAATCTGTAAAGTGAAATAGAAAGCTCGCGTAAATTCAGTAAGAAATTACTTTGCATGTTTAAGCTCTCAGGTCAATGGTTTGACCTTCAGAGGTCAAGTTAGCTCACGATAGGCTATTTTTACTCAAATATGCAATGCTTAAGAAAACTGAGCATAACTCTAATGCCATTGGTACTATTGAGATTTGGTGAAAAAAATTTGGTAGGCAATTGGCAGACCTTTTTTGCTATGTGGAGCGTAATGATCTCCCGCCAGTGATTTTACCTCCGGAGGTCACCTCATGACCTAATACGACCTGAGGTCACGAAAGATCACAAAGTGACCTTGCCGTATATCAAATGATAGCCAGTGACAAGACAAACACAATGGTGTTTGATTCAGCGCTCCAGCTTAATTAGGTCAAAAGTTATTGTCAAAATACTGTTTTTGACCCCTGGTGACCTTGGATGACCTTAGAAAAGGCAAAGAGAAAATATGGCTCCTGGGATTCATGAAGGGGTGTCCAAGAACGCTTTTGTGAGCAATGTGAGCGTTTGCAATCGTTCTTGTGACTTTTAGATCATAAGATTTTCATAAGGTTTTCCCCATGCTTTGTCAATGGGAGAGGTCGCCTCGTGACCTGACCTCAGGTCACGAAATCGACAAATCCTGGATATACACCTTGTAGACCTAAGAAGGTTCATGACGCGTAGGAAGTTTCAAATCGATCGACTAAAAAAATGTAGCTCTTATAGAGCTCAAAAGTTGAAGTGAGGTGACCTTGGTTGACCTCGCCTGGTGACCTGACCTTGGGTGACCCTGGGAAAATATTTCAGAGATGGTGGAAAATTGATGGGGGAGAGATAGAGCCCTTAACCGCGGCACAGCGTCCCGTCGTTTTTCTGCTATACCGAAAAGGCCTTAGGGGAGGGGCATCGATGCCCCTCCCCGGTGGGGCGAGGGTTAAGTTCAAACAGCGCCCAGACCAGCTCAGGATACCCTCAGAACCTAGATCCGCTCCTGGGCCCCAGATCAGCTCTTGGGGCCCCAGATCAGTTCAGGGGCCTCAAGTTAGGTCAGGGGGCAAGATCAAGTCAGGGACACTAATTCAGCTCAGGAATCCCTCACCAGCTCGGGGCCCAAGCAGTTCAAAAGCCCCAGAGCTGCTCAGGGGACACCAGATCGGCCCATAGGGCACAAAATCAGCGTCGGGGACAAAAAAATCAGATCAGTGGTCCCCGACCAGCTCGGGGCCCAGATCAGCTCGGGAATACCAGATCAAGTCAGGAGGCACTTAATCAGCTCAGGAGCCCCATACCATCTCAGGGGCCCTTATCAGCCTCTGTGGGCCCAGCTCAGCTCAGGGCTTTAGAGCTACTCATGGAATCACGTAAGGAGGCCCAGATTAGCTTAAAGGGCACCAGATTAGCTCAGGGGGCACCAGACTAGCTCAGAGGGCATCAGATGGGCCCAGGAGGTACCAGATCGACTAAGGGGCATTGGTGCAGCTCAGGTGGCACCAGGTCGATCCGCTCGGGGGCCAGATCAGCTCCCAGCCCCCCTCCCGACTATGGCAGGAGCCTAAATCAGCTAAGGGAGCAACATAACAGCTCAGGGGACACAAGGTGGGCTCAGGGCCCACCAAACCAGCTCAGGGGGCACCAGGCCATCTAAGGAGTGATCAATACTCAGCTGAGGGGGCACCTAATCAGCTGAAGATTTGAGCAGTGGTGAGCGTTGGGCGACCCGCTGCAGAGCATGCAGTGGCAGTGCAAGGCTGGGATCGGTTGGACGCCCGGCGCAATGTTACCCGACGTACAGGTCGGCGGCAAACGAGAGGGACCGAGCGGGCGGCCGTCCCTGTGCTTGGACGAAACTGGCTTAAATTAACCCTTCATTGAGGAGTTGCGTCGGGGAGTCGGGGTACAAGTCCCATGACTTAGGAGACGACAGCAGCCTACCAGGAACAACTAACAAAATTAATTTAAAAAGGCACCATATTGACATAGGAGACGGTAGATCAACTTCGGGAGAAATGAGATCAGCTCGGGGGCCCGAATCAGCTGAATGGGCACTAAATCAGCTATTAGGGCACCAAGCAAGCTCGGAGGCATTAGACTAACTCAGAGGGCATATAGGTTCAGGAGGCACAATTAGTTGCTCAGTGGGGAACTCGATTGGCCCAGGGGCACCAGATCAGCTTAGAGAGCAAGTAATCGGCTCAAGGGGCCAAGACCAGCTGAGAGGCCACGAGATGAGCTCAAGGAGCACCAGATTAGCTTCACCCGTACGATTATTGGCGACGATGAGGCATTAGGTGGACACATACTAGGTGCCCATACTCTTCCCGGGTGCTTGGAAAGGCGACAGAATGACCTAGCTGACCGAAAAAGGTATTAAGTTGTCCCACAATAATTTCAATCGCTACATGCGGTCCAGTTACATCTAAGTTCAACGGCGTAGGGCACTAAATTTCGAGCGGCACGGCCCACATTGGGTACACCACCCGGCAATCAAAAGGGCACCCCGGCAGTGATGGGGGCACTTGCCCCCTGTGCCCCTAGCTGCACCCCTGGACAGTAGATCAACTCTGGGAGGCATTAAATAAGCTCAGGGGGCCCGAATCAGCTCAAGGGACACTAAAACAGCTAAAATAACACCAAGCAAGCTCAGAGGCATCAAACTAACTCAGAGGGTATTATATAGGCTCAGAAGGCACACTAATTTTCTCAGGGGGCACCAGATTGACTACGAGGGCACCAGATCAGCTCAGAGGGCACATGATCAGCTCTCCAGGGGGCACCAGATGAGCTCCGCCCGTACGATTATTGGCGACGATGAGGCATTATCTGGAAACGGATTACGTGCCTATACTCTTTCCGGGTGCTTGGAAAGGCGACAGAATGCCCTAGCTGACCAAAAAGGCACTTAACACGCGCATTGACGGGGGGCGGGTACCCGCCCCCCCTCCTGGGTTTTTCGGAGATAGCAGAAAAACGGCGGCGCGTAGCGCCACCGTAGTTGGCATACCTTTTTCCTCATCAATTTTACAACTTCTGTGAAAATTTTAAGGTTAGGTCATCTCAGGTCAGGTCACCAGTACACGTCAAGTGACCCAACCTAAAAAAAAGTTTAAGATAGCATAAGTCGGAGCAGGGTGAACTTATCCGATTCAAACTCATATCACATAATGGCCCCACCGAGTTCTCTAAAATATGTTCCGGTATTTTTGATATCGATGACCTAAGGTCAGGTACAAGGCATGACCTCTCCATTGGAAATACATGGGAAAATGGTTTTTACGGAATAACTCAGTAACGGATGGTGATGAGCATTTATTTTAGCTGCATTAGACTCGCCTGGGCTTTGCGGTTCTAGTGATATGCATTTTATATAATTTGACCCTGACCTGACGTCAGGTCAGGTCAAATCCTTGATTTGACCTAGCAAGGTCAAATTATATATCATTCGATTCGGCTTTTCTGAGAGGATTCATATAGTTCAAGTCGTTTTGCTCTATCTTTACTTGTTCAGATGTAAGGGCCGAAAAACTTAATTTACATGTTATCCCTATGACGGTATGTTTTGACCTCTCGTGACCTTAAATGTGAACTGACAAAAAAATGGTTCAAATGTTTTCGATGGAGAAGTGGATGGGCAGCCTAATGCCGTTTACCGTTTTTCGCTACCTACCGTGGTTCTCGAGATCTTAGGGGGCGGGTACCCGCCCCCCGTCAATGCGAAGGTGGTTCAGACCCCCGTCAATGCGCGTGTTAATTGTCAAACAATAGTTGAAATCGCTAAATGCAGTCTAGTTCCAGCTAGGTTCAACGACGTAGGCCACTAAATTTCGAACGGCACGGCCCAAAGGGGGTACACCACCTGGAAATCAAAAGGACACTCGGCACCGATGGGGGCACATGCCCCCTGTGACCCCCTGAACAGTAGATAAACTCCGGGAGGCATTAAATAAGTGCAGGGGCCCGGATCAGCTCAAGGGGCACTAAAACAGCTAATAGGGCACCAGGCAAGCTCGGAGGCATCAGACTAACTCAGAGAGCATTATATAGGTTCAGAAAGCACAATTATTTCTCAGGGGGGGTAGCACCAGATTGACTACGAGGACATCAGATCAGCTCAGAGGGCACATGATCAGCTCTAGGGGCCAAGACCAGCGCTCAGGGGCACCAGATGAGCTCAAGGGGCACCAGATTAGCTCTGCCCGCACGATTATTGGCGACAATGAGGCTTTATCTGAAAACGGATTACGTGCCTTTACTCTTCCCGGGTGCTTGGAAAGGCAACAGAATGCCCTAACTGATCAAAAAGGCACTTAATTGTCAAACAGTAGTTTAACACGCGCATTGACGGGGGGCGGGTACCCGCCCCCTCAGGTTTTTCGGAGATAGTAGAAAAAACGGCGGCGCGTAGCTCCGCCGTACTTGGTATACCTTTGCCCTCATCATTTTTACAACTTCTGTGAAAATTTTAAGGTTAGGTCATCTCAGGTCAGGTTACCAGTACAGGTCAAGTGACCCGACCTCAAAAAAAGTTTAAGATAACATAAGTCGGAGCAGGGTGAACTTATCCGATTGAAACTCATATCACATAATGGCCCCACCGAGTTCTCTAACATATGTTCCGGTATTTTTGATATCGATGACCTAAGTTCAGGTACGAGGCATGGCCTCTCCATTGGAAATACATGGGAAAATGGTTTTTACGGAATAACTCAGTAACGGATGGTGATAGAGCATTAATATTAGCTGCATTAGACTCGCCTGGGCTTTGCGTTTCTAATGATATGCATTTAATATAATTTGACCCTGACCTGACCTCAGGTCAGGTCAAATCCTTGATTTGACCTAGCAAGGTCAAATTATATATCATTCGATTCGGCTTGCTAAGAGGATTCATAAAGTTCAAGTCTTTACTTGTTCAGATGTAATGCCCGAAAAACTGAATTTTACATGTTATTCCTATGACGGGCATGTTTTGACCTCTCGTGACCTTAAATGTGACCTGACAAAAAAATGGTTCAAATGTTTTCGATGGAGAAGTGGATGGGCAGCCCAACGCCGTTGACCGTTTTTCGCTACCTACCGTGGTTCTCGAGATCTTAGGGGGCGGGTACCCGCCCCCCGTCAATGCGAAGGTGGCTCGGACCCCCGTCAATGCGCGTGTTCAATCGCTAAATGCAGTCTAGTTCCATCTAGGCTCAACGGCGTAGGGCACTAAATTTCGAGCGACACGGCCCAAAGAGGGTACATCACCTGGCAATCAAAAGGGCACCCCGGCACCGATGGGGGCACGTGCCCCCTGCGCCCCCCTGGCTGCGCCCCTGGTTCGTCAGAATGCACTACTAGAGACGTAACTTTTTGTGAGAAATGTAATTGCTTTTAATATATTTCTTAAACAACTGAGCTTTATACCTACCAATCAGTGTGAAACCGGCTGTGTCTAGTGCGGGTGAACACCAGCATCTGGGCGGTACAGTGGTACTGTACCGCACCCGTGAGGTACAGTGCTTCATCGGGTACGGCGACGACGGAGAGGGGCAGTTGGTGTTGAAGGACGCCTAGACTACCTGGGTCATTTTGCGCCCGGGGCGGAAGGTGCCAGACAGGCGCCAGGGGTATACGAGGAACGAAGCCGAACTCAGTCTGACCAAGCCCGAAGAATACCAGTCGGAAAATGGAGGCCTCTGCCTTTGCCCCTTTCATAACAAAATCTATTTCAGAAAAATCGGGTAGAAGTCGGAAAATTTCATAAGCAGACAGTGCGATGGGTACCGCTTCCTTCTCAGGTCTAGCGGAGGTTCGTTGGCGTCTACTAGAAGGCTTGCCCTGCGGGACGTACGAAAAGCGCCCGTCGCCACTCTAACGCAAGCGTGGTGTACAGCGTCCAGAGGCTGCTTAACGTTGCTCAAAGCACCATCATATACTACTGAGCCATAATCTAATACGGACCTGATGAGAGCACGGTACAAACGGAGAAGTGTTAACCTATCGGCACCATAAGATGTGCGAGAAATCACCTTTAGCACATTCATCCGTTTGAAACATTTATCACGCAGGAGTGATATGTGGGGGGGGGCGTATGTCAAGCGTTTATCCATCGTCATGCCCAGGAACTTGGCTTCCGGGACGATTGGGACTATCCTGCCGTATAAACGGAGGCTGATGTCAGTACACGAGCGGCGGCGGCAGAAGTGCATACACACAGTTTTCTCAGTGGAAAATCTAAAACCGTTCTTCAGGCTCCATTCGGATAACCGGTCTATGCATATTTGGAGCTGTCGCTGTGCTGAAATCGAGGTGGAGGTGCTTAACCATACCGCTAAGTCATCTACGAACAGAGATTTCTCGACTGTGGGAGGTAGAATGTCGCAGACGTCATTAATTAAGATACCGAACAGGGTCACGCTTAAAACACCGCCCTGGACCACACCACTCTCCTGGTAGAAACTATCAGACAGCGAGTTGCCCATTCTCACTCTGAACTTCCGTCTCTTCATACAATTGTCAATAAAGTATCCCATGTGACCTTGATGCCAGCTTTCCGTGCCTTGTCTAAAACCGCGTAGCGCCAGGCTGTGTCATAGGCCTTTTCGATGTCAAAAACAGTAAAGCGAACACGTGTTGCTTTGAGGCGAATGAACGGCGCATTCATGAATCTAGCGATGTAAGATGGTCGGTAGTGGACCGCCCGGCGCGAAATCCACATTGAGCATTAGAAAAGAATCCGGTGCTCTCCAGGTACCAAACCAGACGTGCGTTTACCATGCGTTCTAAGAGTTTACATACACATGAGGTCAAGGCAATCGGTCTATAGTGAAGGGGGTCGCTACCATCCTTGTCGGCTTTTAAAACTGGGATGATAGTGGCATCTCTCCAGGCAGTGGGAAAATCGTGTGTGGTCCAACTGAAGTTGAAGTAAGACAATAAAGCAGTAGAAATATTTGGGTACATATAACTCGGTAAGTATAACTCGGTAGGTAGAACTCAGTAGATATAACTCGGTAGGTATATTTGGGTACGTATATCTCGGTAAGCATAACTCGGTAAGTATATGTCGGTAAGTATAACTCGGTAAATATAACTCAGTAGATATAACTCGGTAGGTATAACTGGGAAAGTATAACTCGGTAGGTATACCTGGGTACGTATATCTCGGAAGTATAACTCGGTAAGTATAACTCGGTAGGTATACCTGGGTACGTATATCTCGGTAAGTATAACTCGGTAAGTATAACTCGGTAGGTATACCTGGGTACGTATATCTCGGTAAGTATAACTCGGGAAGTATAACTCGGTAGGTATATCCGGGTACGTATATCTCGGTAAGTATAACTCGGTAAGTATAACTCGGTAGGTATATCTGGGTACGTATATCTCGGTAAGGATCTCGGTAGGTATAACTCGGTAAGTATAACTCTGTAGGTACAGCTCGGTAAGTATAACTCCGTAGGTATAACTGGGTAGATATAACTCGTTAAGAGATGGTTTTGGGCAACTTTTGAAACAATTACTAGACGCTGGAGTTCGAAGTGACTTATGTAGACGAAATATCACGAAATATGTGTGAAACATGTGACGAAAATAGGGTAAACATGTAATTATACTTTACGTTTTTATTTAGACAATTAACGAAAATGACTCGTGACTCCTCAGAAGGCCTCAGCCAGTTATACGACTCCACTGAGCTGTATGTTACAGCCACGCGAGCGCAGGCCTCGCTGTTCAGACGCAGAGCACATCTGCCATATTGAGAAGATAGAGGACTCAACGGCTGCAGAGTCGCCCCTAGGGCAACATAAAAACGCACTTGATCCCACTACGAAGACTCACAGCACTTCGGCGCAATGCTTGGGGTTTATTGAACCAACCATTCAGCATTCCCGACCACTTGCTCAGCGACCAGCACACTTGGACCATCACGCCTCGCCTCATCGCGTTCAGATGCCGGGCTCACTGCGCCAGTCGCCGCCTGATATGGTCCTCTCTGGCACGTCCGAATCCCCGCCGCCGCAGCGGCGAGCACCCTCACCCGCCTCATCGCTCCAGTCAACGCACCAAGAGCGCAACGCACCGAGAACCGGCCGGACGAACCTGGACCTGACGTGGTGACAGAGTCGTCTTCACAAGACTTGCAGTGGTGGTTCTATCCGGTCTTGGTCAGGTACTCGGGAGTGAGCCGGCGGCGGCCGATGAGGCTTTCATGCTGTTCGCCGATCAGCCGCCACGGCAGGGCACACCCGCGTGCCTTCCAGAACTGGACAGGGCCACCGCTTCTATTTCCATGAAACAGTTTGGCATATTGTAAGCTGTTACATCACTTGGCCCAGTGAGTCGGGTTTCTCTGAGTTTCGATCTCAGAGCTTGGCATCATCATCATCGGCATCATCATCATCATCATCATCAATAATCATCATCACGTCACCAGTAACAGCACCTGAAGGCGAACGATCTGACCTCTAACAAGACATTGTACCGGCACATTCCCGATCGCGTCGGCATCACCATGCCAATGTCGCAGAGGAGACCGCGCGCCGCGCCAGTCCCATCGGCCACTGGCACCAACTGACCCATCCTCGCAGCACACACCCACCGCAGGCACACCAGCACTGGTATCACTCCGTCACAACGCCCGCCAAATATTGGCGATCACACACAGGTCAGCGGCGGCAACCGCCGCCCCACCTCCAAAATTTCAGAAATGCAAGAAACAAGGCAAATGTGACGCGCTTATAAAATTATAAAACGGCCGTGTCCGCGTGGCGGCCTGGCCGTCCGCGGCGGCCGTCTTCACACGCACACACACCCAACAAACAGCACTCACGCCAGCGCGCCAGCACACACACACAGCCGCTAACCGCTCAGCTATCACGGTGTCCGTTCTGACCTGTCCCCAGTGGCGGGCGCGCCTGACTAGCTCCACACCACCACCGGCGTTACCGTAACCCACCCACCTCACCACACACGAGTCCGCACCCCCCACCCCCGACCCCGCCCCTTGAGCTGTGCTGCCGCCGCCGGTGACGTCACACCCGCGCTCGTGTGACGTCACACTCAGTTGCCGATGGTTTCGCGCTCACCGACGTTGAGTCTGCTCTCGGCAGAGGTGACGGAGAAGCTCAGCAAACTGTTGTCGACGGCGCGGTTCTTGTTCTTGCCCTTGCGACCCTTCGACTGCCGATGGGAGGCCGCAGTCAGATTCTGTACGCTAGGGCAGGAGTTCCGAGCTACACGTGGTGTGTTGGCCAATGTTGCGTCCTTTGAGGTAAATGTGCATGCGTTATCGCAGGCGTGCACGTGTATTGCCGTTTCACCGTAGAAAATGTAGCTCGACAGTCGGTGGACAGACCCGGTGCAATGTGCACCTCCCACATGAAATGTCTTAGTCGCATAAAACACGTAGGGCATTCAGCGTTTGAATTAAAAATCCAAATGGGTAGCAGCCCACGGCCATGAGTAGGAATAGCGTTATATATATTTGGAGCGGCAGCACCTTTAGAAAGGAGGTGGTGCGGCGCGGGCGGCCTGCGGTCCGACACCCACTTGACACCCACCCACAACTGCCCTGACTGCAGCTGGCCTGAGAGACAATTTCTTTTTCAGACTACTGAACGAAGTGCCTACACCAGAAAGCGTTCAAATTAAGGTCGTGAGGTTTCTGTCGGCGAAGAATCCAGCCCCACAGGCAATCCCGTACCCCAACTTGTAGGTTGTGACGTTCTTGATATAATCCCCCTTTCTTTCATTGGTGTAGTCATTCCTCCTTACATGTTAAACTATTATTTTCTAACACAACTAATTTGTGCATAAGGTATGTTGTTACAACAGCATCATAGTCATTCAACTCAACGTGGAAATATGGATGAGCTGACTCTACTTCTTTGCAGGCTGTTCAGTATAAATCGTACTCAGTACAGAAACTTTAACTAAAATCCAGCCCTGTTCGATTTCCTTAGTAAGAACCATTTAACGTTTGTGTGTCAGTGCTGCAGAAAACAGCATGACTTGTAACATTTTCAACCGAAATGTTTATTGACAAGCACGTCTGTCGCTACCATATAGTCACTAGTTCTCTTTATTGTTGAAAGTAATTTTCACAATAGGGAATTTTGTTTTGTATAGTCTTTTTATGAACTGGAGACTGGTGGGTCGGCGGCATTGCTTACTTACTGAATTTCTAGAAATCGTGCACTCATATATCGCAAGCATTACGTTTTACTGGTGCTGATGTTAACTACTCCATTCACTCATAAATTACAAACACTTCCACACTATTGAGGAGACTTTTAAAGTGTTGTCGTGAATGAGTATGAGGCGATTAAAAACAAAGGAAGGAGTTCAGAATGTTTACATTGCTGACTCGTTTGATTGGACGACCCACCAGCACGTGCTTCCGCCACAACTACGCCTGCGAACAACGTTGGCCTTATTTCCGGCTAGTCCGTCATCATGAGGATTTACGGAGCAATGAAGCCGGACGTCCGTTAATTTCGTGGAAAACGTGAATAGTGTGCTTCGGTGGCGCCAAATTATGCCGGAAGTTCACCAATTATTCTCTCTCTCTCTCTCTCTCTCTCTCTCTCTCTCTCTCTCTCTCTCTCTCTCTCTCTCTCTCTCTCTCTCTCTCTCTCTCTCTCTCTCTCTCTCTCTCTCTCTCTCTCTCTCTCTCTCTCTCTCTCTCTCTCTCTCTCTCTCTCTCTCTCTCTCTCTCTCTCTCTCTCTCTCTCTCTCTCTCTCTCTCTCTCTCTCTCTCTCTCTCTCTCTCTCTCTCTCTCTCTCTCTCTCTCTCTCTCTCTCTCTCTCTCTCTCTCTCTCTCTCTCTCTCTCTCTCTCTCTCTCTCTCTCTCTCTCTCTCTCTCTCTCTCTCTCTCTCTCTCTCTCTCTCTCTCTCTCTCTCTCTCTCTCTCTCTCTCTCTCTCTCTCTCTCTCTCTCTCTCTCTCTCTCTCTCTCTCTCTCTCTCTCTCTCTCTCTCTCTCTCTCTCTCTCTCTCTCTCTCTCTCTCTCTCTCTCTCTCTCTCTCTCTCTCTCTCTCTCTCTCTCTCTCTCTCTCTCTCTCTCTCTCTCTCTCTCTCTCTCTCTCTCTCTCTCCACCTACCTTGATCTCCTGGAACTCGTGGCTGACGGCGGGACCGCCCGGGTTGACGGCGCGCGCAGGTGCGTACAGCAGGTCGTCCGTCTGCTGCCGCTTCACGCTGTTCTTCCAGCGACTGCGCCGCTCCACAAACTGGCGGCCAAACTCTCGCGCCGCCGGACCGTCGCCCAGGTAAGAGCGGACGTAGTCGTGCAGCTCGTACGGAGACTCCACGTCCTTCAGGAAGCCAATGAACGTCGGCACTGCCACAGACACAGCGGGAAGTCAGAAAGTGGCCCAGACTCCCACCAGAGCGGGAGCCAGAGAATGGCCCAGACTCCCACCAGAGCGGGAGCCAGAGAATGGCCCAGACTCCCACCAGAGCGGGAGCCAGAGAATGGCCCAGACTCCCACCAGAGCGGGGAGGAAGGAGCAGCCTCAACTCCCACCACAGCGGAGTCAGAGAATGGCCCAGACTCCCACCACAGCAGGAGCCAGAGAAGGCAGTGACTCCGACAAGAACGGGAGTCAGAGAAGGACCCGGCCTTCGCTGTGCGTGCATCCGCCCGCCGAATACGTTTGAAATACAATACGACTCACAGCACAGAAAGGGACGAACCCAAGGTGTGAAAGAGAACACAGAGATGCAGACCACTTGGTTGTAACGGGGCGCAGCTAATGTGATTCGGTGTGAAACAACGCCGAGAAAACCGAGAAGCACGGCAATGTCCGGTTTGGAAGCTCTAACCGGCCGATTCCGTCAAACGCTCTAACTCTCCATTAGCCAAATAGCACTTACATAGCTATATTGGTTGACCACGCGTTTTATTTGCTTCAGACGCCGTTTCTGACATCTTTCGTCGTCAAGCGTGTTTCGATTTTCCCTCAAAAGCTGATTTGCATGGCATTTATCTAGCTTTCCATAAGGGTTCATTAGGCACACTTGCCTAATGACAAGAAGCATTGGCGTGCGTGATTAACAAGCCTCTCCATCGGGCAATATGGGACATGGAACGCGGTTTCCCACCAAGGGGATTGAACCCACACTTACTAACCCCTTCAATTGCAACCTGGAGTATTACAATAAAGCCACCAGGCCACTGTTGGCTCAGATTTCTTTTAATCGAACTCGCCTTCTTTATATTATTTTGTCTTTCCCTCTGATGCAAAGTTATGAATTAACTAAATACTATGAAAATAATTTGCAGACTCATGCCTGTAAGCATCGGCATCTCAATGCACCGTCAACTGCAAACTCATTCAATCTCTACAACGGTCGGCGGCCTGGTTTGAGGAAGGTCTGCCCTCGGGTGTTTATGGACGATTTAAACAGTCTGGGGCCGGAGCTAGCGGGAGGGCGCGTGCGCCCAAACCGGTCCCACCCCCGTGCCAACAGACCCCAGTCTCGCGATAGTAGGCGCCCATCTCCGGATCCCCGCATCTGAGGCACATTTATTCCCGTCACGTGCGTTGGATCTCACAGCCTGTAGATCGGCGATAACGTGTCTGGGCGGCCAGCGCGTCCGTACACGTGGCAGCTGCTGCAACTAAACCGCCATGTATGGTGGGTCAGTGAAGCCCGTGGCGCCTAACTACTCACTAAATAATTGTCTGAAAACATAAAGTGGGAAATCACGATACATTGGTCAGTATCTCCATTCATGAACTTCAGTCACAGAACGATTTTACATAGCTGTTTTACGAGTAGACAGCATGGCAGCTCACACTGGGAACCCTGGAGCGTTCGCTCATCGGCCGCCGTGCAGGCGTTGTTGCGCCACACGCGCCTCCGGTTTGCCTGCCGTGCGGTCGACAATTATCGCGCGGTATTTTTGGACCGCCGCCTGTAATCGACAGAGCTCCCGGCGTGCTTACAATCACGCCACGCACGATACGCGAAAACCACAAACATGCCATTCCGAATCACAAAGCCGACTGAGCGCTGCCACCCACTGGGACTGCTTAGGTGCGAAAACAATAATTGCTAGAGGACAATATCAATAAATTTCACTCCAAAACAATATAAAACAGAACATTATATAACACACAACATGGCCACCCACGCGCCCTGGTGTTTAATTACCTGCGCCGGGGATGGGGCTAGGAGGCATTTCACCAAAGCTCGCCGGGTCTGCTAGAACTCGAAAACTCACCAAAGATGGTACGGTGATGGGAATCGAACCCAGTCTCCACATTAAAGCTGCCGAGCGACCTACCTGGTGGAGATCGGACCCACCCCGCATTATCCCAGCTCAGCGACCAAAGGTATGCCATTCACTCACTTGGTCCTCCCGGAAGCAGCTTTTTCTTTTTATTTGGTTTTTCCGACAAGAAAAAAGATCGTTGTTTGCCCATCAAGCAACAAAGTTAATGATCGGAAGCTTTCCACGTTGCCTACAGATTCTACTGAACAAGGAGTTCTCACTGTTTAGGCGTCGTTAGACGACGTCGGTGTTCATTTGCTAGACCAGCAGTTGCGCGTCGCGCACACAAACGTCACACGGTCGCGCATACCTAACCAGCGGTCATTTTCCGACATCTCCGAGAATCGGGCAGTCCTCCAACGGAAACATGAGCACTCCCAAACTGTACCCGGTCCTGTCCAATCACACTAACGCTCTGAAATCAGTTGGGCTATTTACGCTTCCGCTATCAGTTTAAAAGCAATGCAACTGTTGCCAAGGTCCGCCAGAAAATCCACATACCTATATATTGAGCTTCTCTCAGTAAAACTCCAAAGTCTGCCTTCTAAACTAAGCATGTTTATACCCCACTGGATATCGTATTGAACAGGACTGCTGTAACACGCGCCCCGCTGGGGTCCCTGACATGACGCGCCCCACTGGGGGACATTTTTTCGCCCCCCCTCCGTATCTCATTCCCCTCGAAAGCTAAAGGAAAATTACGGGCGGGGCTTGAAAGCTCTTGACAAGACGAAGAGATTTTATAAGAATTTTTTTATGTCAGGTCAATATTGAGGTCAGCATAGGTCAAAGAAGGTCCCATAGGCTTACAACAGAGTTTCTCGCTCTAGATCTGCCCTCAGGGGAGCTAGAGCAAAATATTTATGCATCATTAGATTCCTTTCATCGCGGCGAATCGAATGCTGTATAATATGACCTTGCTAGGTCAAAAAGTGAAAATGACCTGATCTCAAGCTCGGTCAGGGTCACAGAGTGACCTGGTATGGTTATGTTGCATATCAATCGACTACCCGTGACAATATAAGCACAATGCAAGTAAAATGGGAGCTTTATCTCAATTCAGTGAGAAGTTATTGGCAAAACAATCACTCTCTGCTCCCGTGACCTGGTATGACCTTTGAGAGGTCAGATGCTCAAAAAACTCAACTTTATGGTCAAGATCGTGGTAAGAATAGACGGTTTGAGGATTTTCAGCTTTATTTATCCAGTATTTACTGAAAACAAGCCCATTCTATTTTTCACCATAGACTTATAATGGGGTGACCAAAAAATTGACCCCATCTTAGGTGAACAATATCAAAATTCCGAGATAGCAGATTTGTAAACCCTAATGACCTTATCATATTGTGGAAGTTTCAAACTGATCGGTTCGCTGATGTTTCCTGGGCACCGCTTCAAACTCGTGATTTTAGGTTTTGAGGTCGAGTCACTTGACCTTAAATAGCTCCTTGACCTGACATGACCTTAACTAAAAAAATTGGTCAGATGTGTAAAATTGATCAGAGATAAGGTACTGTAAGTTTCGTTGTTCTGCGTCTCTTCGTTTTTGAACTATCTGGAGAAAACCAGGAGTGGGACGCATTTCACCCCCCCTCCCAGCGGGGCGCGTGTTAATAAAATATTAGAGTGTTGTGGGAATGACCTAGGACCCTAAAAGAAAACAAAACAGAAGACAATAAAAGTGCCAAAAGACAAGATAAAACAATTCAAAAGCCCAGAAACTAAAACGCAATAAATCCTAAAAAGCCCCAAAAATGCTACATAAGGTAAATATAAAAAGCGTGGCGTGTTTTAGCCATTTTCGGGATTTTTAGTGTTTAGGCGTTTTAGTTTCTGGACTTTGGCATTTTTGCCTAGTCTTTTAGCGCTTTTACTGTCTTCTGTTTTATCATCTTTTTTAGGGCCCTAGGTCATTCCCACAACACTTTGCGGTTTATGGCACCCTAGCTGCAGCAAGCCTTGCGAGTACTTGCATTAATAAAACGCTCTTAAATGGTCGCAAAGGACGTAGCCTCTTCAATTACACATAACACACGATGAGGCGCACGAAACGAAATACTGACCAATTAAACCGTATCATCCGTTTAACCTTTCCAGAAAGAGCCGTCTCACGAATAACGATACTCATTAGCATACAACTGGCATAATAATGCATCATAGTCCTCGATTTAGTCCCGACCGACTATTCTCACAGAGGATTAAAAGCGACACCTTATCGCTCTAGGCCAGGTTGACAGCGTCAGCCCACGCCAGTGGATGTGTGCCGAAGGAAATAATTTGAAGGTCGCGGGGCTCGAGAACGCACACCACAGCAGCCTCGGCGGAGGAGGCCGGACATCGAGTCACACTGACGCTTCCTTTCTCACATGTCCGACAACTGCGCAACACACCACTCGCATATAACCCGTATAATGTTATCCATGTTTTGGAATGTCATCAAGTTGAAGGCTTTTCAATTCTTAATTACTTCTGGTAGTGCATTTCATCAGCAGACTGGAGGACTGTGTCGACTCATGCAATTATGCATGCGGCAGCACTCAGAACTTTGCAAGCAGCTAGACAAAGACAAAGACTTTATTCAGAGTCTTCCACGGTCATCCATGGCTACTACGACCCCACGTCAGTTGGAATGGTAAGAAGGAGACACACACACACGACATTAAAACCCATGTAAACAGGGTTATATAAAAACATCGTTAAAAAGACAAAGCATACCACACAAACACCACTCGCTCAGCGCATCTGATCCCGCTCTGCTATTACATACTTTTTGAGGGCACGACAAAAAAGCGGAACCGGTAAAACACTCAGCTCCTCAGGCAGTTCATTATAAAGGGAGGCTCCCCTGGAGCTAAACCTACGTTGGCCCATTCCAGTACGAGAGCGTGGCACAACGATATTCGCGTCCTGTCTGGTGGTACGCTCCCGTATAGAGCCGACACACACGAATCCCCGGGCCAGCTCCTCTGGCTGCCCGAAACACACTGTCTTGTGTACAAGTGCAAGCGTGTGGTACCTCACCAGCTCTCCCGCCGACAGCCAGTCAAGTTCCTCTAATAAACCAGAGACATGGTCAAATTTTCTGCGGCCGAAAATTACCTTTGCTGCATAATTAATTATCTTTTGGAGTCGAATATTGTTTATATGAGTTCCGTTGCCAAAAACACTGATGCAATATCGGACACGGGAAATAACGAGTGAACTGACTATCGGCGAGATGACTCTGGGAGGCAAGCAGTGCCTCAGATGTGACAAACCACTCAGAATTCCAAAGCATTGACGAGTGAGAAGAGAAATGTGAGAATCCCAGCTGAGGGCGCGGTCGAATTCGAGATCGAGGTAGGGATTGTGCTAATTTGGCGCGCTCAAAGCGACATTAATACTGTAGGTCAGGGTTTCCCAATTGAGAAAAACAACCACAAAACGCTGACCGTTTAGTGTTTGGAACAGGAAAAATACTAGATTCTTATACTGGCACGATCTGGGGTTTCCCTTCTTGAAATTGACTATCGAACACTACATAAATAAGAATACGAGAGTCCAACATGAATGCCATACCCCAGCATAAGACGACTGACAGATTCTTGCAAGTGCATTACATCTCACCTATCCCCAAAGAGTTTTCTCCAGGCTTCGGCTGGAAAATATAGACTTGCCAATAAAACCTTGGACCCCAGAAAGGACAAAAGGTTTAGATTACAGACCCCCGCCCGTAAACATAGACCCACTTGTGGGCGGTACCGACTGATTGCCACTAGCACCACCCAGAGCATTTCCGCGTTAGACTGAAACACGACGCCGTGGACCGCCAGGCGTTACTGAAATTGATGACTAATTCAGAGCGAGCACATTCCTCCTACACCTCCAACACGGTTAAAATATGCACTAGTATGGTCGCTGCGGCCTCCAGCTTAAATTAATTATTTCCGATTTGCAAATCCCCTCCCTAGTCGCACGTCACGGGACATTCCAATTGGGACATACAGCTATCAAATCTTAATATTCATACACACTCTCATTTGAATACCGTGCATACAATGCAAAAACGACAATGGTACACACCAAAATTGTTTCGGGCCGAACGTGACAATTTGATATCAAATCACATTTGTGATAAAGGGAATTTAAACCGATTATACTACAGATGGTTAAGTGCGCGGGAGCCACGGTTTGATAAGCTCCTTACAGCATGTTGAAGGGAACGTCACGCCTTGATTGGATACGAACTGAACATCTCCTAATTTCATATTTTGTGTATCCCAGAACTCATCGTTTCAGAAGAAACAGGCCTTTCCTGCAAAAATGGCTATTTTCTAAGCTCAAATTCCGAAATAAAGGCGTCACATTTCCACACAGCCAAACAGGTCACTTCAGGGACCAGTTCGGTCAGTTACACCAGCACACTGAAATTCCCCCGAGGCACACCACAACACTGCATTACAGCCATACAGCTAAGGAAGCGTCAGTGCACCAGTTCGGCCTTCAGGCGACCGAGCAAACTGGACCCAGACTTCAAATGTTCGTACTCACCGTCAACGCCGGAGTTCATCTTGCTGAGGGTGCTGGTGGCCCACGAGTGGAAATCATCGTCAGCCGCCGGCTCGGCGCTCTGGAATATCTTCATCACCGTCTCTGTCTCCGCCGCCGCCTTGTTCTTGCCCTTCTTCTTGCCGGGCTGCTGGCCGGAGGCGGCAGCGGCCTTCTGCTTCTTCCCGCCGGCGGCGGCGGCCGGCTCCCAGAACCCAGCCCCACCCGACGACGAATCTGGCGACACCACCAGAATACATCTTAACACGCGCATTGACGGGGGTCTGAGCCACCTTCGCTTTGACGAGGGGGGACCCGCCCCCTAAGATCTCGAGAACCACGGTAGGTAGCGAAAAACGGTAAACGGCGTTGGGTAGCCCATCCGCTCTCCAACGAAAATATTTGAACCATTTTTGTCAGGTCACATTTGAGGTCACGAGAGGTCAAAACATGCCGTCATAGGGATAACATGTAAATTAGGTTTTTCGGCCATTACATCTGAACAAGTAAAGATAGAGCAAAACGACTTGAACTATATGAATCCTCGAAGCAAGCCGAATCCAATGATATATAACTTGACCTTGCTAGGTCAAATGGAGGATTTGACCTGACCTGAGGTCAGGTCAGGGTCAAATTATATAAAATGCAGATCATTAGAACCGCAAAGCCAAGGCGAGTCTAATGCAGCTAAAATAAACGCTCTATCACCATCTGTTACTGAGTTATTCATTAAAAACCATTTTTCCAATGTATTTCCAATGGAGAGGTCATGCCTCGTACCTGACCTTAGGTCATTGATATAAAAAATACCGGAACAAATTTTAGAGAACTCGGTGGAGCCATTATGTGATATGAGTTTGCTCCGAACTATGCAATCCTAAACTTTTTTGAGGTCGGGTCACTTGACCTGTACTGGGGACCTGACCTGAGATGACCTAACCTTAAAATTTTCACAGAAGTTATAAAAATGATGAGGGAAAAGGCATGCCAAGTACAGTGGCGCTACGCGCCGCCGTTTTTCTGCTATTTCCGATAAACCCGAGAGGGGGCGGGTACCCGCCCCCGTCAATGCGCGTGTTAAAACCCGGCACTACCCGACGACGAATCTGGCGCACAACACACGAACACGTTTCAGACCCCGGCACCACTCGACGACGAATCTGGCGCAGAACACACGAATATGCGACAGAACCCTGCCCACCCGACGACGAATCTGGCGCAAGACCAACACGTCTCAGAGCCCGGCAATACCCCACGACGAATCTGATGCACCAAAAAAGCACCGCATACTCAAGGACAAATATTGGCCACAATTTACTAAAAACAGCAGCGCGGTGCTTACTATCGACAAGGTACATATATTTTCGACAAATAGTCTATGCTCATGCAGAGAAACCTAATGATTTGTTAAATGGATAAAGTTAAATAATGTTAAAGGGAGATACGCGAAAAAATTTATTGGCTAGATCAAAAGGTCACAAAAAGTCGTTTCAGAAGTCATATTCTCATTTTTGCGAATCCGGCCTGCAAATGCCTTAAAATTAATCTCAAAGTCAACATTTCTAGACGACTTTACCGATACACTGCATATCGATGTATATGACGTAAACACGGCTAGGGCTATCAATTTATCTAAAAAATGGTCGTATTTTGCCTAAGCAGTGACTTAAAAGTTTTAAACTGTTAAAGAATAAATTATTATAAAAAGCTACAGCATAAAATAGTATTATAACAGAAATATAGGATTTTTTCTAAAGAAATCACAATTGACCAATCAGAAGGTATAGCCACCTCAAAGGGGGGTCACGTGACCTTTCTGACGCAGAAGTTTTGTCATCCTGGGAATTTTGCATTTTTTGGGAATTTTAAATTTTTTGGAGATTTTCTAATTTTTTGGGTTCACAAGCCCCTGGCTGCTACTGTATAGAAACGTTTTTGACGAAACTTGCCTCGGTTGTACCCAGAGAGGTTATGAGTCAAGCGAAACCATCCAAAACCCTTTGGGTGCCCCCTAGCGCGTGCCAAGTGACCTTGACTGCGGACCGGTACCCCTCCAAAACGGTATGTTGGGAGATTATATGGTCTCTGTTCGTACAGATAGCCCTTTTAGGTACTGAAACGACGACTACTGAAACCATCTGATGGAGTGAGAATGTCATAGGTGCAAACAGTGCCCCTCTGTACGCACGGGCACCCTCAGTTTGAAGATACCCTATGGAATAGTGTTAAAGGAATGGAACACTTATGATGCTTACACCGACAAACAAATAGAGCTACGGGTACCGTTTTGGGGATATTGCCACAAGCCTGCTACTACACGTCTCTGAATCAGCGAACTGCGCATGCGCAGTAGCACGTTCCCCCAATGGCCTATATCTCGGCAACCAGTGGGCTGATTCTGCTGAAAATTGGTATGTAGGGTATGTGTTATGAACCTAAGTTAGCAAGGTGGAAGTTTTGCACGTGCTCATGTGACAAAGCCAGTCTCTATCGAGGGTCCTCCGTTCCAGAGATCCCAATTTATTATTTTCTGCCAAATTGTTCTGTGGGGATGTTAAGAACTGAAAACAGGAAGGTGCGAGTTTTGCACGTGGACACGTCACAAAATCATTCACTGTCAGGGCTCTTCCGTTCCGGAGAAGCAAATAGGTGCTCGAGCAATCACCTTCGGTCCCGCGATGCCCCTAAAGGCGTCGCCCCCACGTAACCGAAGGCGATTGTCAATGGGCAAAATCGCTATGCTTTAGCATTGTGATTTTCCATTGAAAATGGACTGAGCTACACATCTCCAGGGAGGTGCATTTCTGTAAGTGTTGGAAATAACCGCAACTTGGTTCCAGCCCAAACGGCTCGTACGATTTTGGTGATTTTTTTCTAGAGTTGGGGTTCTGGTGCTGGCCTACCTTGTGGTGTGGGTCACCACCCCAGGAAAACTCCGAGGCACGTGCAATCTGCACGTGAAATTTCACGTGTTAAGTCTACGGGAAAAAATCGAAAATTTAGAAAATCAAAATGTTCTAAAAAATAGCTAACGATTCTGTTTAAACTTCTTGAGGTATTAGTGGGCACCCTTGGGTACTACCGGGTATGGGTGGTATATCTGGGAAAACTTCGAGTCACGCGCTATATGACCTTGAAAATGACCTTGCAGCCCAAAATTCTCGACTTTGCCCCCTTGAGGGGGTCCTGGTGCACTACCGGTGTCACACTGGGCCAATAAGTACATGCATGTGTGGTAACAAGGTCTGGGGGCAGCTGGTGGGTGCTTATTTGGTATCATTACGTTGGCTGGGGATCCTCCGCTGCGAAAAACCTTTTAAAAATAGTTTTCCTCTTGGGTCAGATTTGTGCCCCCTATAGCACCCAGAGCTTTCCAGATAAGGCCAAACTGACACCTGCAGTGCATCTGTCGCCGGTAGAGTACCATACCCACCCGACACTTGTTTCGATCAAGGTGCCCTGTTAAGAGGATTTTTAGAGATTTTATAAATTTCTGGAGATTTTTCAATTTTTTGAGTTCACAAGCCCATGGCAGCTACCCTATAGGAACCGTTTTGATAAAACCCGCATCGATGGTAGCCAAGGGGTTATGTTTCAGATGATACCACTTTGACCCGTCTCGATGACCCCTGGCGCGTGCCACGTGACCTTGAGTGCGGACCGGCACCCCTTCAAAACTAGGATTTAGCACAGTATAAGGCTGCTGATGGTGCAGATACCCGCTTTAAGTCCTAAAACCACGATTATAGGTACTGTCTGATTGAGTTATAGGGTAAAAGTGAGTAACGGCGCCCTCCCGTACACACAGGCACCCCCAGTTTGAAGATACCCTATGAATTAGTGTTAAGGCTATGGGATACTTGGCTTCTACCGTATGGGAACGTTTTAGATGAAACCCGCCTCGATTGTAGCCAGAGGGATTATATGTTAGATGACATCACTTTGAACCGTCTGGATAACCCCTGGCGCGTGCCACGTGATCTTGAGGGGGACCGACACCAATCCAAAATTGGGTTTTAAGACACTATAAGGCTGCTGGTGGTGCAGATAGTGTCTTTAAGTCTTAAAACAAGGCTTATTTGTACCGTCTGATTTAGTAATAGGGTAACAGGCGCAAACGGTGTCTTCCCGTACACACGGGCACCCCCAGTTTGAAGATACCCTATGGATTAGTGTTAAGGCTACGGAAGACCAATAATGTTATCATGGGCAAACAAATGAAGCTAGGCTTACCGTTTTCGGCGCATGCGCAGTAGCTGCATAACCTCTCAGGCCCTATCTCGGAAACTATTTGGCCGATTGGGCTGAAATTTGGCATGTTGCTGTTAATTGATGAACTGAGGTCAGCATGGTGCAAGTTTTGCACGTGCAGACTTTGGAAAACTAATACATCGGGGGTCTTCCGTTCCGAAGATGAAATGTCTTACTTTTCATTATTAGCCCATAGGGGTTATGTTATGGACTTAAATCATCAAGGTCGAAGTTCAGCACGTGCAGACGTCACGTGACCAGTGTCTATCGAGGTTTTCCATTCCGGAGACGCAAAACATGGCTTTCGCTTAAAAAGTGCTCGAACAATCGCCTTCGGTTCCGCGATGCCCCCAAAGGCGTCGCCCCCACGTTAGTTGAGGACTTTTCATAAGGCCCCATCCTGTATCTTTATAACCATATAGCCATTATTTGTTTGGTTTTCAGTGTCACCTTCCTCGCACCTGTCTCACAAATTCGCACCAGGTTTGTAAAATTCGCACCACTCGCTCCTGCCTGAAAGGGCACTCGCACCAACGAGATCTCGTCAAAAATGTCATACTTTGCACACTGGCCGTCCTAGGGATAACATATAAATTAAGGTTTTCGGTCATTACATTTGAACAAGTAAAGATAGAGCAAAACGACTTTTAAGCTATAGTAATCCTCGCAGCAAGCCGAATCGAATGATATATGATTTGACCTTTCTAGGTCAAATGAAGGATTTGACCTGCCCTGAGGTCAGCTCAAGGTCAAATTATATAAAATTTATATTATTAGAACCGCAAAGACAAGGTGAGTCTAATGCAACTAGAATGAACGCTTTATCACCATCCGTTACTGATTTATTCAGTAAAAAAACATTTTTTCCGTGTATTTCCAACGGAGAGGTCATGCCTTGTACCTGACCTTAGGTCATCGATATCAAAAATACCGGGAAATATTTTAGAGAACTCGGTGGGCCCATTATGTGATGAGTTTCAATCGGATAAGTTCACTCTGCTCCGACTTATGCTATCTTAAACTTTTTTTTTGAGGCCAGGTCACTTGACCTGTACTGGTGATCTGACCTGAGATGACCTGAGATTTGAGTAGGGAGATGACCTGAGATCTGAATGCTCTGTTTAATCTTTAATTTTAAAAGGTTCAAGGGCCACATAGGTTGCCAAAACCAAAAATATGTCTTGCTTATCTTATAAGAATGACAAATTTTAAGGAACATCTATCTTTAAAAGTTAGTATACGTGGGGGCGACGCCTTTGGGGGCATCGCGGAACCGAAGGCGATTGTTCGAGCACTTTTTAAGCGAAAGCAATGTTTTGCGTCTCCGGAATGGAAAACCTCGATAGACACTGGTCACGTGACGTCTGCATGTGCTGAACTTCGACCTTGATGATTTAAGTCCATAACATAACCCCTAAGGGCTAATAATGAAAAGTAAGACATTTCATCTTCGGAACGGAAGACCCCCGATGTATTAGTTTTCCAAAGTCTGCACGTGCAAAACTTACACCATGCTGACCTCAGTTCATCAATTAACAGCAACATGCCAAATTTCAGCCCAATCGGCCAAATAGTTTCCGAGATAGGGCCTGAGAGGTTATGCAGCTACTGCGCATGCGCCGAAAACGGTAAGCCTAGCTTCATTTGTTTGCCCATGATAACATTATTGGTCTTCCGTAGCCTTAACACTAATCCATAGGGTATCTTCAAACTGGGGGTGCCCGTGTGTACGGGAAGGCACCGTTTGCGCCTGTTACCCTATTACTAAATCAGACGGTACAAATAAGCCTTGTTTTAAGACTTAAAGACACTATCTGCACCACCAGCAGCCTTATAGTGTCTTAAACCCAATTTTGGATTGGTGTCGGTCCCCCTCAAGATCACGTGGCACGCGCCAGGGGTTATCCAGACGGTTCAAAGTGATGTCATCTAACATATAATCCCCCCTGGCTACAATCGAGGCGGGTTTCATCTAAAACGTTCCCATACGGTAAAAGCCAAGTATCCCATAGCCTTAACACTAATTCATAGGGCATCTTCATATCCAGACGGTTCAAAGTGATGTCATCTAACATATAATCCCCCTGGCTACAATCGAGGCGGGTTTCATCTAAAACGTTCCCATACGGTAGAAGCCAAGTATCCCATAGCCTTAACACTAATTCATAGGGCATCTTCAAACTGGGGGTGCCTGTGTGTACGGGAGGGCGCCGTTACTCACTTTTACCCTATAACTCAATCAGACAGTGCCTATAATCGTGGTTTTAGGACTTAAAGCGGGTATCTGCACCATCAGCAGCCTTATACTGTGCTAAATCCTAGTTTTGAAGGGGTGCCGGTCCGCACTCAAGGTCACGTGGCATGCGCCAGGGGTCATCGAGACGGGTCAAAGTGGTATCATCTGAAACATAACCCCCTTGGCTACCATCGATGCGGGTTTTATCAAAACGGTTCCTATGGGGTAGCCGCCATGGGCTTGTGAACTAAAAAAATTGAAAAATCTCCAGAAATTTATAAAATCTCTAAAAATCCTCTTAACAGGGGACCTTGATCGAAACAAGTGTCGGGTGGGTATGGTACTCTACCGGCGACAGTTGCACTGCAGGTGTCAGTTTGGCCTTATCTGGAAAGCTCTGGGTGCTATAGGGGGCACAAATCTGACCCAAGAGGAAAACTATTTTTAAAAGGTTTTTCGCAGCGGAGGATCCCCAGCCAACGTAATGATACCAAATAAGCACCCACCAGCTGCCCCCAGACCTTGTTACCACACATGCATGCACTTATTGGCCCAATGTGACACCGGTAGTGCACCAGGACCCCCTCAAGGGGGCAAAGTCGAGATTTTTGGGCTGCAAGGTCATTTTCAAGGTCATATAGCGCGTGACTCGAAGTTTTCCCAGATATACCACCCATACCCGGTAGTACCCAAGGGTGCCCACTAACACCTCAAGAAGTTTAAACAGAATCGTTAGCCATTTTTTAGAACATTTTGATTTTCTAAGTTTTCGATTTTTTCCCGTAGACTTAACACGTGATATTTCACGTGCAGATTGCACGTGCCTCGGAGTTTTCCTGGGGTGGTGACCCACACCACAAGGTAGGCCAGCACCAGAACCCCAAATCTAGAAAAAAATCACCAAAATCGTACGAGCCGTTTGGGCTGGAACCAAGTTGCGGTTATTTCCAACACTTACAGAAATGCACCCCCTGGAGATGTAGCTCAGTCCATTTTCAATGGAAAATCACAATGCTAAAGCATAGCGATTTTGCCCATTGACAATCGCCTTCGGTTAATAACTGATAAGAGAGGTAGCATTACATCGTGTGGGTAGAAATGGGTGCGTTTTTCTCCCTGGTATATGGAAGCTTGGTGCGAATTTATGGTGGCTGGCGGTGCGAGAATTTTAGATGGCTGGTGCGACTCGTCTGGCTTGCTGCCATAGTTTGCAGACTTATAGGACGGCATGTTTCAACCTCTCGTGACCTTAAATGTGACCTGACAAAAAAATGGTTCAAATGTTTTCGATAAAGAAGTAGATAGACTTCCCTACGCCGTTTACCGTTTTTCGCTACCTACTGTGGTTCTTAGATCTTAGGGGTACCCACCCCCCTCGTCAAGGCGAAGGTGGCTCAGACCCCCGTCAAAGCGCGTGTTAAATTAGGTGACATTAAAATCGTAGTGAAAATTTCCTGCAAAGTCATTTTCATTTCCGCTGGGGGCTAGAGGGTAAGATGCTCCAACGACAGAACACTTGTGCCAATGACCGCCGCCACGGCACCTAGAATTAGGGGGGGCAAACTCATGTCTGCCTCTCCTGGGTGGAAGCGAATATTTTTTTGCTCTACAGACCTTGTGTAAACATCTCTTACAGTGCTCGTCCGACCTAGTATAAAGCTACATCTCAAAGTACATGATCGCTCTCCGGGGCGAGGGGGAGCGAATATTTTTTACTCTACAGACCTAGGGTAAACACTTTTTTCAAAAATTTCTCCGGCGTTTTGGGGGCCAAAAGATAGTTTGGTCCCCCTCCAACGCTTTGGGGGTGATGGTCCCTCCGATACACATTTGGTCCCTCCGATACACATCAACTCTACAGCACAACCCCTGGCCATCCTCGGCGCTCATAGATTCTGATCTAAATGCACCTTCCCCCCCTACAATAGAAAACCTGGATCAGCATTGTATGTTTCTGTTCAGAGCACCATAGTCTACACACTTGAAACACTAAAAACGGGTCTTCACTGTCCTTAATTCACCAAGCCAAGCCCATTACAGCCTTCGGGGTACCGCCGGACATATTTTCATCTCTAGTTGGGCTTTGAAGTGAGTCAACGGCAATTTGCATCACCCCCGGCCGGCTCCTAGGTTTGTTTTGCAAAACTCGAACAGAGGTGTGTTGGACTGCTGGCAACCTACAAACTCTTTTGTGGTGCGCAGGAAGACTACAGCCGAAAAACAGACCTTTTCCGATTTCGGCTCCTTCTTTGCCCAACTCATTCTCCTCCCTCCTTTAAAATATTATCCAATGTTCCAGTGTGGTTGAAATCGGACATTTTTCTGATAAAAAGTGGAAGAGGCGGTGCCCTGACCCACCCGTGGCGGTGCCGTTGCCAGCAATTACGAAACTAACACTAACGCACGCCAGCTAACGCCGTGCCAACGTGTGACTGGCCACGACACGCCACACGGAACATGCTGTCGCTGCGACTCACTTGTACTATTTGCTTTGTTGGCGACGGCGGCCGCCCAGTTGCCGCCGGCAGGCTTGGGAGGACTGTCCCAGACGGCGCCCGGCGCCGGCGCCGCGGCGCGCGCCTGCTGCGGCGCCGCCCGTACCGGGAGGAGGGCGCCACCGCCGCTGCTGCGGGCCGGGCGGCGGCGGCAGGTCGGGCGGCAGCGGCGGCGGCGGGGGCGGCCGGCTCGGAGGCGGCGCGCTGGCTCCAGCTGATGCTCTGGGCGGCTCCGGTCCAGACGCCGGCCTGGTGGAAGGTGAGCTGCTGCTGCTGCTGCTGCCGCTCCGCCGCTGTCTTCTGCTGTCGCTGCCGGCCGGGTGGGAACGGGTCACGCGAGGACACCAACCGCTTCACTTAAATCTATCACGTAAAAAATATAACAGAAAGAACGAACAGCTGAATGTTGCGCTTAGCTACGAAATTGTTACGAACAACTCTCCACCACTCAATACTTAATTTTTGGACATACGCGCCAATAATTTGTAAGTAAGAAGACCGAAGTCAACCAATCCGAAAAACCATAAAGTTCCCTTTCCACCAATCAGCGTCATGTCTGCCCTGTCCTCTCAGCTCTCACCTTGGCGTGTTCGCGCGCCTGCTCGGCCTGGATCTCCGCCAGCGACTTGACCTGAGTGTCGGCGGCAGGCGGCTGGGCTGCCCACTTGAGCTTCTGCTGCTGCTGCTGCTGCTGCTGCACGGTGGCCGCCAGCTCCAGCTCACGGCGCCGCTGCGACGCCAGCTGCTCCTGGTGCTGGCGCTGCCGTCGCATATAGCGTCAGGCGGAGGCGACGGGGAGCGGATGGAGGTGCAGCCTGCACTCACACGAATATGTGACGAAAGAATGTCGAATAAGTGATGCGATGACTGAGGGACAGTGTATGAGGCTGATTTGAAACGATAGCGAGAGATAAGCCATGATGAGCATAATACAATGGTGGTCAAATCAACTCGTGATTGTGTGCTAATAGAAAAGTATGTCACTCAAGATAGGTGCCTTGCACTGAGTATCCCGCCCTCCTCTCGACATCCACCAGAAACGGCAGCCGCGGCGCCACCAACCTCCTTGCGGTCCCGATCCTGAAGCCGCTGGATCTCGGAGAGACTGAGCGTGTCCTCCTTCTGACTGCCCCAGGCTGGCACGGCCGGCGGCGGCGCCGGCTGAACCCGTGCCGCCTGCTGCTGCTGCTGCTGCTCCTGCAGGCGACGCTCTGCCTCCTCCTCCTTCTCTCGCGCAGCCCTCTCCTCCTCCTCCCTGCCCACAACGCCGCCAAGTGATTTCAGACCAGTTTACACCGCTGACCCCGGCACAGCTCAGTCGGAGGCTAGCTCGATTTCAGGACCAAACGCATGCTTTTAGTAAGACATCACTTCACCCAGTTAGCGATTTGCCTTAGGTAAAGCGAAGCAAATTCCTGTCAGTATCAGCGAAAAATGATTTTAAATGGTAAGAACAGAAAGGCACTTAACAACCGCTTATTTTCAGGAAACCTTGCTAAAGACCACCTGATGTACCTCTGCCTCTCCTCTTCTTGCTTGCGGAGCGCTTCCTCCTGCGCCGCCTTCTCTTCCCGCCTCCTCTGCTCCTCCTTCTTCTTCTCCTGCTTCTTCCTCTCCCTTTCCTCGCGCAGCGCCTCCTCAACCCTCTTGCGCTCCTCCTCCCTCTTTCTCTCCTCCTCCTCCTGCTGTTGCCGCAGCAGCTCCATCTGCCGCTGTTGCTCCTCCCTCTGCCTCTGCTCCTCCAGTTGCCGCTGCTGCTCCCGCTGCCGCTGCTGAGCCTCCTCCAGCAGCCTCTGCTGCTCCTCCCGTTGGCGAACCTCCTCTTGCCTGCCAACATTTCACAGCACTGTCAATGGATGGTCGGATAAAATAATAGCCGCAACAGAGGGTGATCCCAACATAAGCGCATTGCTAAAGACAAATTAGAGGAGTTCAATGGAAGCGAACTGGACCAGTTCGCCTATCTCATCCCCACTACAAAACAAACAAGTCGCCCAATAAACCACAGCCATCCATACAGTGGCCACACGGAACGACACAAACATTCTACGTTTAGAAATGTGTTCTTATCTGCCTAACCGAATGCCCACCCTCCTGACCACCGGGGTCAGCCCAGTCCGCTCCGCACCTGCGCTGCTCCTCACGCTGCACCTCCTCCTGCTGGCGGCGCCGCTCCTGCTCCTGCCGCCGCAGCTCCTCCTCCCAGCGCTGCCGCTCCTGCTCCTGCTGCTCCCGCTGGCGCGCCTCCTCCAGCGCGCGCCGCTCCTGCTCCTGGCGCGCCTCCTGCAGCTGACGCTCCTGAAAACGGACAACGGACGAGGATAATCATCACTCGATCGTAGAAAAATGTAAGTGGAGGAGAGGTTAGTACCCCGAATATTTCCTACACATACATTCTACACCTAGAAAAATAAATTTTCACATGATTTAGAAACCACATTTGAAAAACATATGAACGGATAATTTTGACCACGCTCCACACAACTTTGAAATAATTGTCCTCTTCAAATTTTTTCTTTAAATTCAAATTTGAAAATCAAATCCTTCAAATATTCAAAAATCCGTTATCAGGCCATACTGGTGGTATATGACGATTAAAGAAAAAACTTTTTTGAGGGGATCGGTGTTATTTTACACTCTCCAACCATCGATTTACAGTCAAGTGCCGTAGCAGCTAATGGCTCCACTAAAAGACGATTGTCCACACAGCGTACTTGTGTCTTTTACCGCCCAGTCACGGAGAAACAGTGTTGGCAGTGGGTTATGCGGTGCTGACCGTCTGCGCTAACCTGTTCCTCGCGCTGTTTGCGCTGGGCGTCCTCCCCTAGCAGCCCAGACGGCAGCCGTGCCGGGAATTCCGGCCAGAGCGGCCTGAGACGCCGGCCACCGGTCTGAACCGGACCACACCGACTCGGCCGCGACCGGCGGCCCGCTCAGCTGCTGCTGCTGCTGCTGCTGCTGCTGCTGGCCAGACCGCGACAGCTGCTCCATCAGGCTCTGGATCGGGTCCGGCGAGGCGCCGGCGGCGCGCTGCGCCGAGACAGACGTCTGCGGCTGCGGCGCCGCTGCCGACACCGGCTCCGGCGCCGACGACACCGCCGCCACTGACGCCGGCAGCTGCTGCTGCTGCTGGTGCTGCATCTGCTGCAGCAGCTGCTGTATCGCGCTGGAGCTGGGAGGCTGGGCCGGCACGCCCATGCCCGGAATGCCGGGTATGCCCGGGATGCCGTGCATGCCGGGGATGGCCGGCATGCCCGGCACACTGGGCAGGGTAACCGCGGGTTTACCCAACATGCCCTGCTGTGGAGAGAGAGTAGCCAGTCAGGACTAGTGCCACCATGTGGAGAACACAGATGATAATGTGGAGAAAATACTCATACGAGACCATGATAATAGGATGGAGGGCTTATCCATCTGTACTGTGACCGAGTACAGAAGACGAACTTACGAAAGACAAAATATATTTGGTGTGAGCGCTGACCAACCGGATTATATACACCGAATATGCACAAGGGCCGAACACTATAGGACAGCAATCCTGGCAATCCAATAACAGCTGGAAAAGCTACACACTGCCCTCCAGTCAGCTTCCCAATGAAAAATACGCACCTCCCGAAACTAGAACCGCCACAAATATAGATTCTGAGCAGGGTTCGAAGCACACCGGTCTGCCACTGAGTTTGCTGTCATCTCTGCAGCAGCTGTGAGGGCGGGTTCACTCACCTGCAGGGAGTAGAAGTCGGGCGTCGGCGGCTGCAGCAGCGGCTCTGTCATGTGGTGCGACATCAGGTACTGGGACAAGATCTGCCGGTCACAGGCCCAGTCTCAGCCGGCCTCGCTGTTCCAGAGGCCAGCTTCACCAGCCCTCTTCTTAATGTTTAGTGTCAGAGAATAGATACGTACGGAAACATCGCTCTTCAGCGAGCACAGCCACCCAGCTACGCACGGCGTAGGCCGAAATCAACCGAAAGAAACAGAAACGGCAAAGTCGGGTTCCCTTGAACCGCTCTGGAAGTCTGCTTGCTAGCACGACGGAGGTACTTCTTCTGCCCAGCAGAATGGTCACTGTTAGAGGAAGAGTGTGATCCGGTTTGCACAGTGGTTTCCAAACGGGACACGTTTGTTCCGCAAGCACAGCCACAATCCTTCTCTAAGAAATAAAACAAAAACACCAAATTTTGGTAGGAGGGAATATGGCCACTTGCGAACCGCTCACACAGGCATACCACGGCTGTTGCCAGGTTGACGCTTGCGCGGGCTCAGCGCTGGCGATTGGTGCTGACCTGCTGCTGCTGCTGGAGTGGCTGGGCGTGGAACTCCGGAGACTGCTGCAGCTTCATCAAGGCCTGCGTCACCGCCTGCTGCCGCAGCTGCTGCTGCAGCAGGTGGTGCTGCTGCTGGGCCACCAACTGCTGCTGTAGCACCGCCGCGATGCCGCCGTCCAGCTCGGGGCCCGCCGCCGGTGCCTTCTGCTGGCGGAGGAGGGCAGAGCGGCGTCAACACGCGGCGCTGTACAACTTCCCAAAACACACTCAGGCCAATTCATGACCACGATCAACAGTAGGCACACAGCAAGATATTCGAAGTTTGCCAACTATTTAGAAAAACATAGTAGGCCACTAAAGACTTCTTACAGGCCTATTACCCAAGCACAAATAATTCAAGGCAAGTCTTGAGTGATAACGATAGCCATATTATCATCCAGTTGGTAAGAGGCTCGCGCGTTGATAGCGCAGCTCAGGGGCCATATATAAAGAGACGTTTGTGAGGCATGAGTCTACACGAGAGCAAAATTTACTCGGCGAGAGTATAATAAAAACAGCCGGGCGAGTTCCACACCACGCGATTAGGCGAAGGTCAGCCGGGTGGGGCAGCGGCCACCGACCGTAATGGGAGGCGCAGAGAGGCCAGGCGCGAACGGCACGCGCTCCCAGAGCCGCTCCAGCTCTCCCAGCTGGCTGAAGCGCTCGTCGCAGCCGCGCCGCACCAACAGACTGGGCCGGAAGTAGCCGCTGCGGTACCACTCCAGCATCTCGTTGGCCGGGAACGGACCTGGCCGTCACACACATACAGAGTACAGCACAGGTCCGGTCTCCCGGACTTAAAACAGAGTCAGGGAGAATAACACAGACCCGGTCACTAAACACTGGAATCAGAGTCAGAGCACAGCGTAGACCTGCCCAAAAATGGTTTATGTTTATGCACAGACAAGGTGGAGAATGGATCTAGCGGAGTCGAGCACAGTTCACTCAAAGCCCAGGCACAGCAGGGGCCTGGCCGCAACACGCGGGATACGGCCAAGTGTATTATTTCAGTTCATGATTCGACTGCAAACGATCAATGCTTAATTTGTATTATTTTAATTTAAAAAAGTCACTCCCGACAGGCCCACTTGCCCAACTACAGGGAGTATAATTGGCGAGAGTATCTCTACGGGACCAGATGTGACAGGGAAGGCAGCTGCCTGTTGAAAGGGTTGAACGCACGTTAACCCATGTTGTCGAAATCTGGAGGTAGGCAATAGAGCCAACAGATCACACAGTCTGAGTTTCACATTGTTACCTGAAATTCAAACTCGACAACATCAGACGTACCCGATATAAATTCCTCACCTTGCACCTGTCCCTGAGGGTCGGTGTAGAACCAGAGCGACGCGTCGGCGCGGGCCCGCTCGGGACTGGCGGCGGCCGGCTGCGGCGGCGGCGGCGCCGCAGGCTCCCGCTCGTCCTCCATCAGCCCCGCCACCAGTTTGTTGGCCGTCTCCTGCAGCTGCTGGATGCTGGCGGCCTCGCTGCCGCCGCCACTGCTGGCCGGCCGCTCCGGCTGCGCAGCTGCTGCCACCTGCTGGCCGCCGGCCTCAGAGGAGCGCGGCGGCTCCGGCGGCGCCGGCTCCACAGTCGACGCTGGCGCCACCTGCGCTGCCGACTGCGGCTGTTTGACGGGAGAGGGCGGCGCACGCTGCGGCTGCTGCTGCTCCTCGACAGTGGCTGCAGCTGCCGGCGGCTCCACTGAAGCAGAAGGCACCGGACGGTCAGGAGATGGTGAGCGCCTTGGGACTCTGTGACACATCTTACGGCGCACCAACTGCTGAGGTCGCTTGGTGTCGCCAGTTCTCACCCTGTTGGGCGGGTATTATGGGGATCGGAAATACTTAGGTGGAACACCCGCCAGAGATTCGAACCCGGGTCAGCAGCGTGAATATCGAACACGCTTCCCCGACGTCACCGAAATAGCGACTTATCTACTTATCTAGTACTTATACAAATTGCTCCATCCTGTCTTGATATAACCAGGAGTGATCTCAAATTCAAAATTAGTGCCCAATGCATTGGTAAATGACAAAACAGGTCTTCAAAGATTGAACACAGAAATAGCAAAGTTTAGAAAAACGTTTCACTTGAGTACTTTCAAGCCTGCTCAGGCCCCCTGGCCCACCTGGCTCGCTGGGACGGCCCGGCTGCCCGTTCGACTCGGCTGCGAAGCGGTCCGAGTCTGGCGTCTTCTCCTCCGAGCCCTGCAACAGCCAACAGTCCACATCCTGTGCCTCGCTTTACCTACTCTCCCATCTCACTCTGACGGTGTGGAACTCACATTACAAGACGAGAGGATAAAGAACAGTCCTTGTTTCTGCATGCAGGTTAAATTGTAGGTTCATGACAGTTTAATTTATATATTTTCTATGACTGGGACATGGAGCGGTGACAGTAGAGTGAGAATGCCGACAGGAGTCTGAGCGCCACCGCCGGCTGCAGCGGGACCCACCTCTCTACCGCCGTAGCCGTCATCGCCCCACTCTCCGTGGAAGGCGCCGGTGGAGTCGAAGCTGCCGCTGGCGCCGCCCGACTCCGTCGCCCTGCCGCACCACCATCGTCACTGCACGGCCGCATGCTAGTTCGTACGATGTACCACCTCACTCTCTTTTCTGATTAGCTCCTGTCTTTCTTAAGTACGCCTGAGTCAAAATGCTTATAATAACTTTCTAGGATCACACCTGACGCCCCGCCGCCAAGACAGAAACATGTCCGCAAAGCGGAACACAAAATGACTTCAAGTATTCAGCAATGCACTCGCAGCAAAATGTTGCACGTTAGCAAATCAACGTTTCACCAGTATTTCGGCAAGTATAACACAGCACAAACTGATACCAGCTGTAAACCACTGGTCGGTTTGTTGTCCAGGACACACCACTGGGACCCGACTCACCACTCGGGCAGTTCGTCGCGGCGTCTGTCCTCGTCCCCCAGCCGACGCCGCTGCGGTCCCACCCCGCTGGAGTCGGCGCGCCAGCTGCCGCCCGTCCGTCCCACCCCGGCGCCGGCGCCACCTGCCGCCGCCGGCACACAGCCCGTCACATGAGGTCGCGCCCGGTTCAGTGAAGTCAAATCCAGGTATGGGAGGTCGCCAGAAGTCACGCGAGGTCGCACCAGTGACGTGACGTCACACCCAGTCACGTAACGTCGCATCCAGTCACGTGACATCACACCCAATCACGTGGCGTCACATCAAATCACGTGACGGCATACCCAGTCCCATGACATCACACCCAGTCATGTGATATTCATCCAGTCACATGACGTCACACCCAGTCATCCAGTCAATGAATTTCTCGTCCAAGAAAGGCTTGGCTTTGGTAGAGTGACAAAGGGTGGTCTGCAGCATTATCGTCATTACTGAGTGAAGTTTACAGTAAAGTTGTAATTTACTCAATAATCGGAGTTGTTCAAAACAGGGAATTCTGAGACGGGGTGCGATGTCGGCGGGGAATTCGAGTACGAGTTTCAGTTGAAATAGGAGGACGTCCCCCAGATGAGCCTGCCAGCCAGAGGTTCAATGTTAAATCCTTGTTCCCATCACGTTAACAATTCCTGAAGCAAGCTCTACACTTTGCGGCTAATCCCCCTTATCTAAATATGCAAAGCCCTGCCCAAGACATGTCGGTTGTGTCGGACCAAGACTCCCCACTCCATCACCACGCCGGGGCGCGGGCGGGCGGTGGACTGACCCCACTTGTCGGAGGGGCGCGGCGCTGGCTTGATGCGCCACCTCTCGTCGCCGGCGGGCGGCTCGCGACTGCGCCAGTTGTCGGAGGTGGAGCCGCGGCCGAACTCCTTGCGAGGCGACACGTCCAGTCCGTTGCGGTCGCCCCAGCCCGGCCGCTCGGCGCCCCCGTCGTGCATACTCTGACAACAGCGGGACACTGACGTCACTGACTGGTGTCCCTGATGTCCCTGCTGTCACTGACGACACTGATTCCACTGGTGACACTGATGTTACTGACTGGTGTCCCTGATGTCACTGATGACACTGATTCCACTGGTGACACTGATGTTACTGACTGGTGTCCCTGATGTCACTGACGACACTGATTCCACTGGTGACACTGATGTTACTGACTGGTGTCCCTGATGTCACTGACGACACTGATTCCACTGGTGACACTGATGTTACTGACTGGTGTCCCTGATGTCACTGACGACACTGATTCCACTGGTGACACTGATGTTACTGACTGGTGTCCCTGATGTCACTGACGACACTGATTCCACTGGCGGTACTGATGCCACTGGTGACACTGATGTTACTGATGGCACTGATGTTACTGGCGACACTGATGTCACTGACAACACTGATGTTACTGACGACACTGACAACACTGATGGTACTGACAGCACTGATGTCACTGACGACACTGGTATTACTGATGGCACTGATGTTACTGACGGCACTGACAACACTGATGTTACTGACGACACCGATGTTACTGATGACACTGACAACACTGATGTTACTGACGACACTGATGTTACTGACGACACCGATGTTCCTGACAGCACTGACAACACTGATGTTACTGACGACACTGATGTTTCTGACAGCACTGACAACACTTGATGTTACTGACGACACTGCTGTTACTGATGACACTGATGTTACTGATGGCTCTGACAACACTGATGTTACTGACGGCACTGATGTTACTGACGACACTGATGTTACTGATGACACTGATGTTACTGATGGCACTGACAACACTGATGTTACTGACGACACTGATGTTACTGATGGCACTGACAACACTGATGTTACTGACAACACTGACAACACTGATGTTACTGACAACACTGATGTTACTGACAACACTGATGTTACTGATGGCACTGACAACACTGATGTTACTGATGACACTGATGTTACTGATGGCACTGACAACACTGATGTTACTGACGACACTGATGTTACTGACGGATCTGGCAACACTGATGTTACTGACGACACTGACAACACTGATGTTACTGATAGCACTGATGTTACTGACGTCACCAAAAACACTGATGTTACTGACGACACTGATGTTACTGACGGCACTGATGTCACTGATGGCACTGATGTTACTGACGACACTGATGTTACTGACAAGAACGGTGTTACTGACGACACTCATGTTACTTACGATAGTGATATTACTGACGACAGTGGAGTTACACACACGTGCAACAGAACACCTGAAACACCGCAAACAATCCAGCGCCACCACTCCCCGACTAACATGGGATCTGTCGAACGACTTCCCGCGCAGGTATCCAGGCGGGCCTGAGTCTCGGCGGCCGAAGCCCACGTCATCTCCGTCATCGTAGCCGGCGCGGTAGCCGTAGCCGCCGCGTCCGCGCCCTCTGCCGCGGTCCACGGAGCCGCCGCGGCCGCGCGAGCCCAGTCCGCCGCCGCCGCGACCGCCGCCCGTCAGACGCAGCACCGCGTCACTGTTCACCCCTGAGTGCCAGGCCATCTGCGGCATCGCGGGGCGGGAGGAGCTGGTCAGCTGATCGGCCGTCACAGCTGTGGAACACGGCAGACTACGGACGAGACAGGCTGAACACGGTTATTTCAAGACTGAGCTTGGTGGTGAATGCATGTCGACGAACTGGAGTCTAGATATATTTTTAGCACAGAGGCCTTTCTACTGGAAAATTGAGCCAGATTCCATGTCAGTATTAACACAAAATTCAAGTATGGGCTTCATTTCAGTCATGTATCTCAGACCATATCAAAGGCCTTAATCTCGGCTTGCAGACATTCTGCAGACAAACATAGCTCGATTAAGGGGCACTGGGAGCATGCTCCAAATGGAAACACCGCCCCGAGTCAATAACCGACTCCATAAGCCTGGCTGTGAACTGCCCAATAACCACAGACATCATACAGAAACAGAGCAGCGGCGTTCTGCGACCTTTGCGAACGGTGAACTTTTAGAGCATCACCACGGTGACCTGTCATTGCATCATAACTGTGTACTGTTCGGCCCTCAAACTGTGCAGTTTGGGAAGTGTCAGGTAATCTCAGTTGCCAGAGCACAGGCTGTGTGAGCAGGTTGCATTCCAACGATTGAGCTGATTCTAGTTTCAAGGGAATGTGGCGATTTATAATGAAATCAGAGCTGGGATGACGAGGAATTATAGCATATTTAAAACATTGCATAACATTTCATTTGTCCTAGAGCTCATCACATGCTGAGAAATTGGACATGTTAGGTGTGGAATTCCGCCTCAACGACCCCACGACGGTCCCAGTTATTACCCACAGTCGCGGCGGTCGGCAAGCTCGAACGAGGCGAAAGGGGAGGCACGGAGGTAGTGTTTATGCGTTCAAAAATAAGTACTTTCAATAATCACTGTTGCTCCATAAAAGGCGGGATGTGCGGGCAGTTCTATATAATACTAAGTGATTTCCTATTTTCTCTACGTGACTGATAGCTCAGTTCATGCCCCTGAAGGTGTTATACTTCCTACAAGAACCAGAGAGTGCTGCGTACCTTTTCTTCCTCGGAGACGTTACTGAAAGCGACTGGGGGCTGACATTTTTCGACGAAAATGGTTGGATCATTGGTCATGCCGTCTGGAACTAAGCCTTTTTCATACAGAGCCAGCATTTCTTCACGACCAAACCTGCCAGGAAAACACGGTTGGGTAAAACTCAAACTAAACCCAAAAATAATGGGTTTACGTCCCATAGACGACATATAGAAGCATGCCATACCAGGAAGGTGGTTTCCTATTCTTTACCATTTTATGATGATAAATCGATCAATGCATTGACAGGTAACTGATGACTATCTGCTCCATCGAATAATCACTGGCCTCGTTCGCATATAGGAATATATAGGAATATATGGGAACATATAGGAATTTAACATGTACTTTGTTTAAACATGTAATTTGTTTAACATGTAATTTGTTATCTGCTCCATCGATAACCACTGGCCTCGGCATGAGCGTGAAGAAAGCACGTTCGCACAAAATATAGGAATTTAACATGTAATTTGCTTAAACGAAGTATCTAGCCCCACCAAACTTTGAAGATTCGTCTTGGCTTAAATTCAACTGGTCAATCAGTGTTCTTCGTTAATAATTTTCTTTTAGAAAACCACCCTATAGAACCAAAAGACTTGATGATTATAATAGGTTGCAGAATTCCTGCCGCAATTTTAAAGACACTTTATTTTAAACAGACACATTGACAAAGCCCTGACAACCCAGCCAATAAAAAAGGGAATGATCACAAAGGGGTCAATACTATTGAAAGAATCAAATTATCTTTTATCCTTAAATCTAACCCTTTCCTGTTTGATAGTATTTATAAAACTACCTCCTTATGAAGATATTGAGAAATGTCAAAGCTCACTCAGAATATCAGGACACTGCATTGTCTTAGGAACAAATACAGGTCAAATATTAGTTTGCAGCTTATAGAGAAGTTCAGGAATGCGCTCATCTAGCAATTTCGTTGAAACATTCCAAGACATCACGGCACGTTATTCTCCAATAAAGCAAACACCACCACGACAGACCAGTTCCCGCCAGCGCGCCGTACCGGTGTTCTGCGAGTTTGTATTTGGGTAAGCCGAGGGAGCCCTGGAAGCTGAGCGAGCCGGGACTGGTAGGTGGTGAGATGAGACTGGAGCCGCCGGCGCCGCCGCCGGAGCCGCTGCCATGCGACAGGGCACGCAGCCACTCCGGACCGAACTTCAACGTGGTCTCCGTCATTGCCGGTCTGTGTGAGCCTGCACAGCACGAGACGCGCGTGAATTCCTCCCGCCCGACGGTAGGGCAGCCCAGTCGATGTCAACACTGAGGGAGAGCAGTGGAGAAGAACGCCGAGCCAGGATGTCGGGGGAGCTTGACGTCATGCGGAAGGTATACTGATAAATCAATCATTTCAATATATTAAAACGTTGCAGATCCTGATCATTTATCTAAACACTTACAATGCATCATCCTAGTCCTAAAAGGCTACAAACTAAGGGCGGGGAACCACGCAAATGATGTGTGCATTTATACATGAACATCCTAAATTGGTGACGGGAAATACATTTCTTTCAAATACGATAGGGAAAAGTAGGTACCATTATTTTTTTCAGACAATGGTAAGGGATCAATGATGCGTTCCTTTGAAGCAGACACAAGTTGGCCGATGTAGAATGACCTCCGTATTGTGGTTACCACTGACCAGTAGCAATACAAAAGAAAGAGCTAGGCTGTAATAGTTAAAAGGAACATGATTTCGGCCTGACTCCTATTTCTGAACAAATATGCTACTTAATTCTCAAAACGTCCGTATGCTTGTGTAACACTGTTTCTTTTCAGAAAAAGGCGAGCTTACGGAGACGAACTTTGAAACCAGGGGAAAGGGAGATTTCAGCAAAATACGCGACTGACATATCAGTTAAAATCCAATAAAGCTGCCAGATTCTCTTGAATTTGGTCCCAGAATCAAATATTCCGTGGTCCCAGCAAAGCACCGGAGTAGACGTGGTTAGTACCCACAAATCAGTGGCCTGAAAATCCCAGTTTTAGGTGAAACGTGACACCTGTCACGCACATTTTTGTCGCCTCAACAACGAGCATTTTACATTTTTAGTAGCTATAGATACGCCACATATAGTATATCCTTTAAGCGCTTTCAATAGCATAAAGGCTCTTCGTAAATAAATAATAATCAGGGTTGGCAGGTTTTTGCCACTGGGTGTTTTTACCGGAATTTAACATGGTTAAAACCGGCTGGCATAAACTGGTTTTGCCAGTTTTTGCCACATTTTTTTAAGAATGAAAATAATGAGTGAATTATTATTGATAATACAAAAAAATATCTGTCTTTTACGCCCTTAAGCCTAAAAAGGTCTTCAAATCGACGTTACCCTTCTACTCCCTTTTTGAACGGTGCAGCGGCGCTGTTCGGCATCATAGGAGTTCCTCATCGCTTGGCTGTCTTTCTTGACTTTTCGCTAGTAAGACCCAACAAAAAATAAGAAATATTATCTAAATATGTCTTGAAATCCTATGGCTTAGATCAAATAATGGTTAAAGGCTTATTTGGAGTTAATTTTCAGCCTCATTGCGATACAGTAATTGACTTTAAACTAATTCCTAAATGGGTATAAAGTATCAATAAAGCATTTGTGCTCCCGCTGTTTGAAGGCTCCTAGCCACACAGAGCAAAATAATCAGCACCAACCATTGAAACATACGAAACCACGTACGATATAGCATCCATTAGCATGTTAATGCTTGTATGGGCTCAGCATATGTATAGATAACCGCCTCAATAAAACTTTAAAGTAGTGACACCCAGCTGCAATAGAAGAGAATATTTAAGTCCTACGCTTTAGATCTTAAACTACCAAGATACCTTTACATAAAGGTACGTTCAAGAGGGATTCCTTCACGCCCGATTGACTTCACACGGGCGTGGAGGAATTCCTGTACCTTTGGGCCGTGTGTTGAAGTGCTGCTAATGGCACTGCCCGTTTACAAATTTGTGAGAATACACAGTAATCAAGTTTATCCCAAATGAATAAATAGGCATTTCATCTTTGATTCTTTGCCTCTTTTTGCAACAAATTTTGATATTTAGTCATTTAATTTTCCCGTGTTGTATGCTACGAGGTGTGACGTCACATCCGGTGTTCTGCGCTCAGCGCTTGCTGTTGGGGGGGGCTGTTAAACTACAGCCCCATCAGCAAGCACGACGAGCCCAGGGAGCAGGCACGACATGTTGCTCGTATCAAGTTATGCATACATTAAACAACAGGCTCGGATCTAGGGATATTGAGCTTTGACTAAGGAAACTAGGTTGAAACTATATTTCCTCTTATTCCACCCGGCATCGGACCCTTTTTGGTAGAAAAATTCCTAATCTCAGTCAAAATAGGAGAATATCTGATGTTTTTATAACCAGCTGGTGCGGAACGCAACGAGGAGCCCAGATTCGAAGAGCTTTTTATCCTAACGTGGTAAATTTCTTGTTCGCATGAGGTTGAAATTTGGCTGGCCCCCTCATTTTTTGCAGGTGGCGACGCTCATGATATCAACATGCAGGTGGGGACGCTCATGATATCAACAGTCATTTTCAAATTGCATATATTTTTTCCTGAGAAGAATCTATTACAAAAAGCTTCGTTTTACTTTTTACAGCTACTTGCCCCCGACCACGCTCAGCTCGAACGGAATTTTTTTAGATATGTGGGGAGTGGAAAAATACTAGCCACGCATGGTGCCACCTGAACGAAGTCCTTTTAATTAGGTGTCTCCTGCTCGCGTGAAGAAAATGTCTGATCACCTGGCACTCGTATGAAGAAAGTAAAATAATACCTGCAACACGACAATTTGTAGGAAGACGCTACGAAAGATACGTATTTCCATTAAATCTTGTGATTTGACTTCTAAGCGTTCCATTCGCAGTTAGGAGCTTCAATTGCCCACAATAATTATTAATACCCGCCCCATTGTGCCTCAGATCCACCTTCGCCCACTTCCAAATCCCAGGGCGCTGGATGGGGAGCCGCAACTGAATAAGTTGGATTTTTTCAATCAATTCTGCGTGAAAAATCATTTCACTTATTTTCTCACTCACTTTTCAAGTGGTGCCTTTTCAGCCGAATTCAATAGCCCTGGTGTTTATGAACTCATCAAAAGTATGGAACTAAAAACAGTTTTCGTGGAGAATTCATTCCTATAATGTGAATAAGTGAGGAATGAAATAGGGTTTTAATTGACGCTAAAAATATTACTTGAATATTCCACTCGCCGACTATATTTCCCAATATGAATTGTCCACTCGGCATCGTGGCGCAAAACCAGTTTCTGGCACACTGGCGGGGAGGGGAGGGGGTTTAACACGCCATTGTGTTTAACACGCGCATTGACGGAGGTCTGAGTTACTTTCGCATTGACAGGAGGTGCCCGCCGCCCCCTAAGATCTCGAAAACCACGCTAGATAGCGAAAAAGTAAACGGCGTTGGAGAGTACATCCAGGTCTCTACCGAAAAAATTCAACCTTTTCTCAGGTCACATTCTAAGTCACTAGAGGTCAAAACATGTCACCATAGATAGGGAAAACGTGTAAATAAAGGTTTTCAGTCATTACATCTGAGCTGGTAAAGTTAGAGCAAAAAAAGTAGGCCATTGGAATCCTCGCAGCAAGCCGAATCGAATGATTTGTAATATCATCTTGCTTGGTCAAATCAGGTCAAACCTAGAATTTGACCTGACTTCAGGTCAAGGTCAAATTAGGTTAAATGCATATCATTAGAGCTGCAAGGATGAGACAAACCTAATGGCGTGATAATAAAAGCTCTTGTCACCATTTATTACTGAATTATTCTGTTTAAACCATTTTCCCGTGCATTTCCAATGGGGAGGTCATGCCTCGTACTCGACTTTAGGTCATTGATATCGAAAATAGCGGAATATATTTTAAAGAAAATGTTGGGTCATTATGTGATACGAGTTTCGATCGGATAAGTTTACATTGTTCTGAGTTCTGACTTATGCTATCTTAAATTTTTTTGAGGTGAGGTCACCTGACCTGCACTGATGACCTGAGCTGAGATGACCTAACTTTAAATATTGAATAAAGTTGTAAAATGATCATGCATAAGGTTTACCAAGTATGGCAGCGCTGCACGCCGCCATTTTTATTCTATCTCCGAAAAAACCCAAGGGGGCGGGTATCTGCCCCCGTCAATGCGCGTGTTGAACTCTCCCTAGAACTCGGCTCCTCGAAGGAAAAAACACACGAAAGCACTGAAGAGCCCACGAAAAATTATGAGGATAATATCTCCATAACTTTTATCTCCGTAACTGAGGTCATGACGAGTCAAGGGAGTGAAAGTTTTGAGAATGTTTTTTTTTAATCTAGTGCCTGACTGGGCTAACTTGGAGCCAATATTCAAGCGTCATTCAATTCCTCTTATTACAACACACCGAGTGACACCACCATTTCAGTAAAAGAAGCCCTTTTAAGCCGTAGGTATCTTCAGAAATAGAGCCATTTTTCGACCAACATGTGTTTTCTACATGCATTTCGAATGGATATGCATGACATGTATTTTACCTTAGATCTGCGATATAAAAATCCCAGAATACATTTTCTAGCCCCCAGTGGGTCTATTATGTGATACGTTTCAGATCGCTAGATCCTGATTTATGCAATTTTTAAACATTTGATGAGGTGAGGTCACTTGACCTGGCCTGGTGACCTGACCTGAGATGACCTCAAATAATCATTTTCAGGAAAGTTGCGTATTTCGTCAAAGATAAGTGATGCCCAGTACGGAGGTGCCTTGCGCCGCTGTTTTCTGGCACCGTTGGAAAAACTCGAGAGGTGTTCAAACACCCTCTCTCCACTAGGGCGAGAAAAGTACAGGGAAATTACTCACATTGCCGTAACTTAACCCAGCGAAAAATTAGGAAATAATTTTATGGGCCCATATGGCCTCTGTTGCCTGTATTTGATTTTGGAGTCCCCATGTCAGAATATAAAATATTATAGGTACATACAAATATTTGGTTGGTTGTAGAGGGTCAACCAATTTTTCCCAGTCCAGTACAGTTAGCGAGGAATCCTGACCAGAGAATTGTCAAAGATATTAAAACATTCCCTAATTATCTCTCAGATTCGCATAATCAACAGCCTAGCCCGAAAATAATTAAGCTCGACATGCCGCGTTAAGCAGGCAATTAAAGAACCTTGACTTCTTTAAGATTGAATTTTACAGCAGAGAAAGTCAAACACTTTGCCTCATTATCAAATGTCATTAAATTATCGGTTTCTGAACACCTACTACCTGAGGAGGGTTCAAAGTGTGCCATTCAGAAATGTCACTGTTCTGTTTGCTCAGTCAGCAAAATTGACGAACTGCTTACTTAAAAATGAGAGGAATAATCAGCTTCCATTAAAAAAGTGGACAAAAATATATCAGAGGCCCAAAGCGGACGCATATTCAGACATTGGAACCTGAGTGCCCGTCACTGAAGAAGAATAAAGGTAGGATTTGACAATGTTTGAAACCAGGCTGTTTTACTAATCTCACCTTTCCACGTTTTCAGTGATGTACGTCTGGTACCTACGGATTAGAATTTATCACTTTTGACATTTTGACATTTTCCAAAGTTTTGCTGTAAGCTGGTTGCTCATAGCATTCTGAACCATGATGCCTAGAAAATAAAATACCTGCATACACACCAGTCTTGACCAGAGACCATGCCAATGTCATCAATTGCTTCACATTTACAACGGCTCTATGGCCTTAAAATGTCTTTCTGGTCTATCATTGTCAGTTTTAAGGTTTTTGCCACTTTTTGCCAGTTTTTGCCAATTTTTCTTGGTAAATACCGGTATTTACCAGTTAACGCCACTGGCTGGCATAAACCTAGTTTTTACCGGTATTTTGCCAACCCTGATAATAATGCACATGCATGTTTCAGGCATTTGAAAATTTTCATTGTGCCCATCTTTTTGAGGACTTTGGATGTGAACTACGGTCATAGAAAGTACATCTAGCACTACCTAGTTAAATCAACTAATTATAATTACGAAACACCCAGTTGAGAAGGCAAACAAAATTCCTTAGGCTTTGATAATAAAAACAATACATGGAACAATCAATAATGATCAATTACAATCATGGACCAATACTAAATAAGCATGCATAACAAGGCATACAGTCAAGGAAACACATTGTTAAGTACAGTTAGAAGCAATGTTTCGATCATTAACCAAATGGTGCACAAGAACTCTTGCATAATACATGCATAATAAATTTTATACAAACATTGATAGAGTGGCACCTGTTCGTATAGAAGCTTTGCTGGCCTCTTAATATACACAGTGGAGGAGGGCCTCCTGAAGTGTCCCCGCCCGCCCTCCCACATACTTTTTCCAATGTGACCGGATAACCGCTCGCAACCGAAAAACGCTCAAACCTACATTTGAGAGAATTTAAGAGCACATCGACTGGTGAAAGAAATAAAAATGTTCATAACTAGTTTGCTTATAAGATTGCAAAGACAAAACTATCTTTGAGACTGTCACAATCGCACGGTTGCATCAGTTCGCCTGTATTGCAAACCAAATGATGACGTCGTAACACCATATAAACGAGATGATATGTGAAGGTCACCTCACATGAAGGTAAAGGTTAAAGCTAAAGGTCACAGGTCAAGGTTATACCAGCATTTTCAAAGTCATTAATCCAAGAGCTTTCAATAAACTGACGTTAACCAGCATGACATAATACGCTATGACGTCATTACTAAGGCGACTCAACGTCAAAGATTAAGATCAAAGCTCAATGTCATGAGTCAAGGTCAAACCTCATTTGCCACCCAAAGGTTGGTATAGTGCAAGTTTAAGTACACATCCTAGCGAATATATCATATTGTGACGTCATAGGTCAATGACCTTGAATGACCTTGACCCCAACATTTCAAAAGATATTGTGTGGGACTTCCCCTCCATGACTAAGTCCGCTTTCAGTGTATTCCCGGTTTTTCCCACATGATTACGGCATTTCCCGAAAGCCTACCAGTACAGCCCAGAGTTGACCTTTTAACCAGTCGGCCACCCAAACCCCAAACGGGCGTTTCTTCCAGCCCCCTGGTTTCCAAGATCTCACGGAAGGGAGGGGGCCACTTAAGGACCTTCTCCACTGTGCACTGAGGGCAGACTCTTCTCCACTGACTAAGAACTTTTGGCATGCTCTACAGTACTGATAACCTAGTCCAGGTCTTACAAAAACAGCATATTCCCCCTGAACATGATGTCAAAATATTTAGTATCATTATTACGCTTTTCAGTAGCATCACATTAATTTTGTTTTGTCCTCAGGGCACCTTCAGCAAAGTATGTTATATTTTTTATAAAGTTTGCACTCAACATCTCACATCCCTCAGTCTGCTGGGCATTACTATCCAGCATATTCTGAGCTCTGGCTCAGCTGTTTGATCACCCTTCACAGATCTTTTCAATACAATCTTCAACATGCCCAAACACTTTTTCATAGCTTTCATCATTTTTGCTTGCTTTTCTCATGTCTTTTTTAGCTGTTCTCTTCCTTCGCTTCTATCCACCAGTCTTTATGTTAAAATAAATCAAAATAGTTGATGATGATGATCTTCATTAAACACCTAGCATGTATTCCAATTTTACCAAACACATAGGGTTGTAATATTTCCTGATGACTTTTATGTGTTTCATTATTGAATAGTAAACCACACCAGCCCCCTTCCCTAAGTCAAACAGGATACAGGGACAGGATAGAAGCAGTATACAGAATCCCCTTGGCCTTCTTCTGGCAATGGAGTGTCAGTGCAGCAAGACTCAGAAGCAGCAGCAGATCTAAACAAACAGTTTGGGAGGCCACAGTCACTCAAAATAAACAAATCGTCGTTTTAAATGACTGGCCAACAAAATGAGTAGAAGGTGGGGTCATAGCTGCCTTTAGGGAACATAACCAAGTTGGAAACCCAGCTCTGTTCAAAAGGGGTCCCAAACAAGAGTGAGTGGGTTCAAGAATGCAGAGGGGTTTGTGAATTTATCAGAGGGTTGCATGGACTCTGATAAGAGAAAGCTAAGAGAAGTACTGCTTCTGATAAAAGGAGCCCAGACCCATCGACACCTAAAAGGAGCAATCTTTGATCTTCATTTCAGACACACACTGTATCTCAGGATGCCTGATGTGTATGGATTATAATATTCAGCAGTTTTGGTTGAAGCATTAGTGAATAAAAAAACCAAAAACATCCACAAATGTTGCTGCCATCAAAGTATAAAAAGTATTCTTTTTGGATCATCAAGCACATTCTATCAAGACTCTGCTCTAGTCCTGAACAGGCCAATCAAGTTAATGCATAAATAGATGTATCTTTAATAATATCTTGCTAACATTGGGATCAAAATTAAATATAATGCTAAATTAGCATGTGCCTAAGTCTGAAAGAGCCTTGCATGGCTACAGGCTTTGTATGGTCGTTGCAACCAGCGGCATTGCCACATAACTTTTACTGGGGGTATGTGTCCCAGACTGCCTAAGAGTAGGGGCGGGAGGCAAACCTTGAGAATATTGGCTGTTTCTGAAGATGCTACCCATGATGCACTTCAAGAAAATATTCAAATAATGCTCACAGGTAAGAGGAAGAAATTGTCTTCAATTACACTTTAGTAACTCAATTGGTAAAAAACTATGCTTGCAAACTATGTTCTGCTTATAAGCAGCATAAAGTTAGCCCTGAATAAAAAAGCTACACAATCATCTTACTTAAAAATCCCCAATTAAATTTTACATCATATATCCACAAATAAAATGTTTCAAAACATGATGACAGCTTAAGAACCATGTGCCTAAGGAAAACCCTTGTATTTATTATTTACCAGAATGAAATGGAAAAAATTTAATTCATCAGCATCTTCATGTTTTCATTTATTTTATCAAGACAGACAGAGAGGAAAGATAGAGGAAAGAATAGCACACAGAGCACACATAACATAAAGCACACAACAATAAGCAACAGAAAATAAAAATAAATCCACAAGATAAATAAACATAAATTTCTATAAATAGGCTAGTGTGTTGTCTAGTTAGAATGTACAGGCATGCCAGTTTGATACCGAACATAACACACCAAACAATAGCCCAAAAAGGAACAAAATGAAAACAAAAACTGAGTGTGATATCAACATCCTGATAATGAAATTGTTTCCTTTAATACCTAGACCTTTGCATTTACTGAGGCAAAATTTTATTATGAAATCTTTCCACACCCACAGTTTGAGTTGAGTCACCTTTCACAAGGGAAGGTGATACCTATTTAACAGCTGGAATGAAAACCTTGTAATATATTCTGAATTTCAACCTTCGTGTCTTTCACCTAGCCCCAGACACTTATTCAGTATATAGTCGATGATATGGCTGGGCAATAAGGCATGCCAAAGCCATAAACAAATAGGTGACATTTCACAATAAATGGACAAAGCAGTCATAATACTATTGCGACGCACGGTGCGCCAAGAATTTCATCGTTCCATTAAGTACCTTCTGAAGAAAAATGAGAAAAAGGCCTATTGCAACAAAAATTAAATATAATCAGAAACTTATTGCACCTGACCTTTATTGCCAACAGCGATTGAGAGGAAGAGAGCAGTGGAATATTATCAGCGCGCACGTTACCACTGTAAAGATGGCAGAGCGATTAGTGATGAAATTATTTCTGATTCTGACAAATCTATCTGAGGAAATGAAATAAATTTTTAGCTTCTGTGATAATGAGATCTGGGATTTTTAAGGTTTCACCTGAAAATATTTATTAAAAGAAAATAAAACAGATCATGGATGAAAACAATAATTCATGTAAGTTAATATTTAGGGTCCTTTTTGCCCTCAAAATCATTTAGCATGAATATTTTATAGTGATGTAACTAAAATTCCACTGCCACAAAACGAACAGAACTAAACAAAACAACGGAGAAGAGTCGTACGCGTGAGGAGGAGGCGAGGTGGGTGGTGAATTACCTACAGGCATTCTATTACATTGTATTTTGATCCCATCATTTGCTGGAATTGTAGTCATTCTGTACCCAGACCCTGGACACCGGGGGTGGAGTAGTACCAAGGTAGCTTTATTATATATTATACCTATAAGTATTAGCTATATCGTACCTACATGCTATACCAATATTGTTGAACCTACCGGTTCGCCTTCTAAAATTGGGTCGTAAAACCTGTGTCGAGAATAGATTGAACCTGCAAATTGACTCCTGTAAGGTAAAAGAGAACTCCTGAAGTTTATAACGGCGCATCAGCATTACAAAAGACTGATTTGGGAAGGAGGATTCACCAAAGGTGGGTTGATTGAAGTGGCTTAATTCAAGTTTGCATGGTAGGTACCTAAAAATGAAAATGCGCTTGGGATCTGACCTTGGATTAGAATACATTTCAAATGTTGATGGGTTTTGGAGTGCTGTGACAAGGAGCATGATTGTGAGTTGATGGGGTATAGACTGGCCTTTCTCCTCACCTCCTGAGGTAAAAGAAACACTTAGATTGTATTTTGGCTCAGCCCTTCATCAGAATCATGTAGGTAGTGTCACAAATTCTCAGTCATAGCATAGCCATAGTGTAGTCATAGTGTAGCAATTCAAGATCTGACTTTTTATGATTGAAAATGTGTGACATTACCTTCATGATTTTGGTGAAGGCCAGTCTGCAAAGTGTGGCAGTAGACCCGACGAGCCTGCACCAGCCTTGTAGATTTTTTGCACCACCAGCAGCCTAAAATTCACACCAAACACTGGTGAGAAATTTCACTGACCTGGAAATTTCGATGTTTTACCAGTTTCTCCCTTCTCAGAACTCTGTGGGTGTTTGATTTGAGCTCCTGGCACCAGACAGCAAAAGTGGTCATTTGTTTGCTCCAAAGTTTGCACCACCTGAAGGGTGTCCACACCACAAGATCTCGTCGAAAGTGCCATACCTTGCAGACTGGGATGAAGGGATGTGCCCGAATATACAATCTTAGTCTTTTTTACATTAGGATTCGGGAGAAAGGCCAGTGTATGCCTTATCAACTCAGGATGCATTTCAATTTCAGTGCTGCTGTTTGTGCGGCACTTAAGCACAGAGCAGGATAAGACTTGTATCAGGATTATTTTGAAACTTGTTAAATGGTTTGTATGGAAAAAGTTCCATCCTGAAATTAGAAATGTATTGTGATACATACATACCCTCTGACTGGGATAAAACTTGTTGATTGGTGTGGAAGCAATGCTATTTTCTGCACCATTTTGAATTTTGTATGTTTTTTGTTAAATGATATAATTAGAAATTTTCTGAACCAGTGGGACTGGCTACACTGCATATATGAGTAATGGTAGCATTGGAATATATAGGTAATACAGGTTTATGTATTTATTTATTTCCCCTCTCAGAGATACCCATGTTGTCGTGGTAATTACATCTCCGTTTACACTTAACTCAGTGACACAGATCATCGTTTAACATTGATTGTGCTAATTATGGATGACAGACTATTATTATAATTATTGAATGAAAAGTCATGGATTTTACTGATAATGCATTGACACAGTAACACAGATTATGATTTAGGGTCTGATGAGTTTCTTTATTTTCTGTTTGAAGCTGTAGCTGTTCTTGGTGTGTCTTGCAGTCGGAGGCAGTGAGTTCCAGGTTCTGACGGCTCAGTGGGGAATCTCTTGTGTGTTGTTTCTAAATTTGGTGGTCTTGTGTTGGAAGTTTGGATGATGGTAGTGTCGGCTGATACACGTGTTGTCCTTCATGATAAGATAATCAGATACTTGTTTTTCTGTGGGCCTTCAGTTAGGTGAACCAATTTATGAATGGCTGATGGGTCGCATGTTGAAATGAACTCGGTAAAGCTGGACCACCCAAGCTCCCGCCTGGGTGCGCTGATTCAGTTGTACTTCTTTTTGCCGGTGACGATTTGAACCCGAAGTTTACGACCTTGTTCATCCTTTGGCAGTTCTGATCAGTGACTGGTGCCCAGGAGGGCAGACAGCACCGCATGTGAGGATACAGAGGGCTTCTACCAGCGTTTTGGTTGTTTTTCGAGGGAGAGTGTGAGCCAGCTTGTTGATGGGGAGAAGTGAGCCAAAGCATCGCTTTGTGACTATGGATGTTTGCTGCTCCCCAGTCAGATGCTTATCCAAAGTTATTCCAAGAATTTTCACTGTTTGGACAGATTTCAGCGTTGTATTTTCAAAAGTGACTTCAAAATTATTCGCTTGTTTGGTCTGATGAGGCGTTCCGAATTTAATGAATTCGGTTTTGTTCGGTTTCAGCTTCATGCCGTTCGATTTGAACCATTGGACACGATGACTAGGTCCTCTTCGATGCTTGCTTTCAGGTGATCGAGATCAGTATGGTTCGGAGCAGCGGAGTGGAGCAATTGTGTGTCATCAGCATAGGCAACGATCTTACAGTCATCTGATAAGTAGCAGCTAAGGTCATTAGTAAACAGCAGGAACATGATGGGGCCTATGTTACTGCCTTGAGCTACGCCAACAGGGACGTTCCTTACTGAGTCGCCTCCTTTCACGCTCTGTTTTCTATTCAGGAAGTAATCGTAGAACCAGTGCGATGAAATTCCGTTACACTCTAGCTTGTCAAGCAGCTTGCGGTGGTCCACACAATCGAAAGCCTTGGAAAGGTCTGTCGAGCATAGGGATGTGAGATGGCCTTCATCATGTTGTTGGAGATGAAGCTCACAATGTCCAACATAGCATCCTCAGTGCCGTGATGTGGTTGGTATGCATACTGGCATGTAGACAAGATGTGATGAGATGTTGCATATTTTAGGAGCTGAGTGGTGGCAACTTTCTCTGCCAGCTTCCCAACCACACTGAGAACACTGACCGGTCGGTAGTTGGATGGTTCGGTCCTATCTCCCGATTTATGTATCGGTACCACGGTCGCAATTTTCCAGAGATTAGGCACTGTCCCGGTGGTCAGGGAGTGGTTAATCACATGAGGGAGATGGGGTCCAACGACGGCGAAGCACCTCTTTAAGAGCTCCATGCTCACGCCGTCCTTCCCGACTGCTCTTGAGTCGCTCATCCGGTAGAGGGCAGAACTGAGCTCGGGTAGAGAGACAGAATGCACCTGAAACATGTCAGCAACCACACGAGGAAAACGCTGAGGCAGTGTTTCGCTGGCTGAGGCAGCTACTTGCTCTGCCACTCGGCTTCCAACGTTGGCGAAAAACTCGTTGAAGTTGTTGGCAGTGTCGTTGTCGATTGTCGTGTCGGATTTTTGTCGTTTATTTTGCATCGCAAATTTATTAAGTTTGCACCAAGTGAGCTTAGAAGTCTCATTCCTTGCGACGGCAACAAAATTCGTCCTTGCTCTTCGGAGCTTCCTGTCGAAATCTTTTGATAGGGTTTTAAATTCATCGTCCTTGCCGAGACGTTTTGCTTCGTTGCGGCGACGCTTCAAATCCTGCAGCTCCAAATTATCGGTGAGCCACGGGTAGGCTGGGCGTCGAAAGCGTACCGTCTTCACTGGACAGTGTTGGTCAATATTACGGTTCAAGACCTCCAAAAATGCATCATACTTGGTGTCAATAGTTGTCGCTGCATATAGTGGTGACCAGTTCGATTGAAGGAGGTCGTAGCACAGGTGGTTGAAGTCTGTGTCTTTAGTAGAGCATACAGTCACATCAGTCCCCCTCCTGCCTCAGTATCTTAACCGAGAGAGCCAACTTAAGCAACAGCAAACTTATTTCCCGCCTGGAGTTCTTCAGCTACTCCGTTGTCACCCAGCCACTTATGCCCATCTCTTTCATCATCTTCCCATCTCTTCCAGCTTATGCCCAGTACTGTCTCTTCCATCATCACCAGCAGTCACCATGGTGAACCGCCGTCCGGGTCAGAAGCGGTCCCGCTCGCCGCCGCAGAGCCACCCGGCCGAGCTGGATCGCAATCTGTCCCACCTGCCGCCGGCGCCGGCACCCTCTCCCTACCTGCGCGCCTTCTCTCCGCGCGTGCAGGACGCCTGCCTGCGCGACGGCCGGATCCGGCGCGGATTCCGCGTCGCCAAAGTGATCGTCGTCGGCGACGCCGGCGTCGGCAAGACGTCGCTCGTCAACCGCTTCTGCCACCAGGTGTTTGACCACCAGTACAAGGCCACCGTCGGCGTCGACTTCGAGGTGGAGCGGTTTGACGTGCTGGGCGTGCCGTTCAGCCTGCAGGTGTGGGACACCGCCGGCCAGGAGAGGTTCCGCTCCATCGCGGCGTCGTACTACCGCGGCGCCCGGGCCGCCCTCATCTGCTTCGACCTCACCGACCTGATGTCGCTCTCGCACGCGGCGCAGTGGTGCCACGACGTGCTGGAGGCGAACCCCACGCCGCCGCTGCTGTTCCTGGTGGGTCTGAAGCGGGACCTGATGTCGCCGACGGCGCTGCAGCAGGTGATGGAGCTGGCCGAACAGCTGACCAGCACGCTGAAGGCGGAGCTGTGGACTGTCTCGGCTCAGACCGGACACCAGGTGGACGCGCTCTTCTGTCGCACTGCGGCCCTGGCGTTCGACGCCTGCGTGAGCCGGGAGCTGCAGCTGGCAGACGAGGAGAAGCCGATCGGAGATGCCGTCACCCTGACGGCCGCCAAGAAGGAGGGGCGCGCGACAAGCTGAGGCGTCCCATGTCCTGGTGCCGACCTGCGTGAATGGCTGGGAAAGGTTCTCTTTTCTGAAAACAGGTCATATTGAACAAAGGGGATGAAGGCTGGATGAGTAGCACGTAATCCGTCCGATAATATTTAATTTAATGGGAAGTGTGAATGGTGATGTCTAATTCCAAGGGTCTGTATCTCTCAGGCATTTTTAACGATGATTTGATAACTGCATGCTCTTCCATGCAATGACAGACCAACGTTTTACTGTGATGCTCAACGATGCCATTGATGGTGCTTAGTTTTCTCCCGAGGACAAGGACGAATTACATGGGTGCAGGCTTTGTAAACATAGGTAATAATTTAACAGTTTTATTTTCCTATATCGAGTTCCTTTCGCGGAGTGTCTGACCACGACAGCGTTTTAAGACATCGATGATTTTGTGCGCCTTTGCAGCACAATGAACTTAATTGGTTTGCCGGTATTTGAGATATCCCATGATTGTGCGGCCATGCAATGCTTTTGCATAGTTTCCTAAACCCAGTGACTGTGCGAACAGCACGTGACACTCAGCACATGCTATACTCTTTCTACTCCAATTAGTCAATATTTTACGGGTGTGTTATCCTCTCGTGTGGAAAGCAGCGTGATCAATATTGCTTCCTAGTCGATCAAGGAATAATTTCGATATAAAGCCGTGCTTATCCATATTCTGTTTTTGGGAAATGTGGTAGGCCCACAGTGTTCTAGTTTTGAGCAGTTGTCCTGGTCTAGGCGGTTATCGGAAAATGAGCGCTTGTAAACACCCATCGCTTTCTTAACAGCGAACATATAGGGAGATGGACATGCCGACACACAGATAGTCTCCAGCGTCGCGTGCTGAGAGACAACAGCGCACAGCTTGAAGAATGGTTTGTTTGCGCACTGCATTTGCACTGTATTGTCGTCGCGAACGTGTGGTAGAACGATCTAGTCATTCTCGAACGCCAGTGCACGTTTTCGTGTGCCATTATAGGCCTAGCCAGTAACACATCCGTCCAAACCGTCCACCTTATCGCATAGATGAGTGTGATCTATCCAGTAACCGGTTGGGCTAGTTGTAAGAGTGTTGTAGTTGTAAGGCGTTTATTACTTCGGTTGTTGTCGTGTAGTTGGCTTTTATTGTGTTAGTGTTGAATTTGTTGCTGGTATTTGTGGCGCTTTTGTGTTTAAAGTACAATATGTGGTCTATAGCTGTCCGTTTTATACGTTTTAATACTATGTAGTGCAAGCTGACATTTTTATTCGCATTTTATTACATTTAAACAAAAAAGTTGCTATTGATTGGTGTGATGGTTGCTTTGACGTTATCACTGGGGACTGGGGCATGGTCCCCTCTTTTCGTCCGAAAAATCGTTTTTCACCCGAGTTTCGATAGAACTTGCATCATTCTCGCCAGCATGAATGGAAGGGTTGGGACAACTCACAGTAGAAGCTGTTGGATATAGAGGGGATAGTTATGTGTCGACGAAGAATTTGAGCTTCACTAACGACTCCCGCCCCCCTCACTTTTTTACCGGCTGTGGCCACGTTTTTGGTTGGCTGCAAGCGTCAGCGAGCTCAAACGCTTTTTGCTATGATGTGATGCTCATAACAGCTTATAAATCGTTACAGCTCATAACGGAGACCTGTATCGTCTTAACGAAGAATATGCTTGACGCTATCGCTAACCTATATTAATCATTGATTGCTAAAGTTCCCAGCGATTTTCAGTGGCATTTATGAACGGAGACGAGTGAAAATAAAAACGTTATAGCAATGGCTCGTAGTACCTTCTGACAAAATACGTTCAGAAATGACAAAATGCTTTCAGACAAAATGCCGCAGTAAATGGCGTGGCACTCTGAAAAGCAAACGCATCAGATCGTCTAAACCAAAGTATCGTATCAGCTGCAGTGTATGTGAATGTGTCCCGACGAGGTCCAGTACACGGCAGCGGTGTCGGGGGACGCAGGTTCCGGCGACATGGGCCTGGAGGAGCAGCTGGCTAAGGCCCGCGGCCGGCTGCGGAACTGCGAGTGTCGCGTCACCGACACAGATGGCGCTGTGTTCGTGGAGCGCCGCTCCGCTGACGGCCAGTGGGAGCGCCAGCGACAGGGCACCGCCCTCGGATTCGTGGTTAATACCGAGCCAGACCTCCAGGTACGCATATAAATAGCTTCAACGGCAGATCTACGCGTATCATAATAAACAGTTATGGAAACGCAGATCAGTCATCGCCCCCAATAACATTGAAGACAAACTACTGGTAACAACAGTAAGATGAATACACGAATGATAAAAACGCCATACTTCCCAAACTTCTGACTCTGCATGCTCCCTCTTTCATACCTTCTCAAACCGTCTTCTCTGATCCAGTTGCCCAATAACTGCACGCTACAGTATATGCTTAGTTCAATGGTTCTAGTACAAACAACTTCTGTTCTGGGAATGCAATTTCAGCATATATTTGAAATGGTTGAAGTTATTTGATCTTGCTGGACATTCTAAAATAATTTTCTTATAGTAGCTTGCTAAAAGGGCTTACCTCAACTGGGGAACGGTGGGTGACCCATTGGAAAGTCAACTTAAGCTATTGGAATATGTTCCAAACCTAGGCTCCACCCATGCTCTCACATGTTCTGAACGGGGAGGGATGTAGTCGGCTGTATCCCAGCTTTGTGCACGGAGGTGGTTAAAATTCTGGGGATTTCTCTTGGCAAAGAGTTATTTGATTCTCCGTAATCCTCTTTCGGCAGGGAACGAACTGTCGACGCCATACGAGGTCGGAAATTATTGCGGAAATGTTGGAATTTTCCTAAATGTATTATCAAAGTCTCGCTAGTTATTGTGTGCGCCTGCAGTGGGGAAAAGTGCGTCACTAGTTGTTTTCTTCCGGTAGGTGGGGTGGTGCGTTATTAGTTTTTCTGTGCCGGTAGGTGGGAGAGTGCGACACTAGTTGCTCTCTGTACCTACAGGTGGGAGTGGTGCGTTATTAGTTGCTCTCTGTGCCGGTAGGTGGGAGTGGTGCGTCACTAGTTGCTCTCTGTGCCTTTAGGTGGGAGTGGTGGGATACTAGTTGCTCTCTGTGCCGGTAGGTGGGAGTGGTGGGACACTAGCTGCTCTCTGTGCCTTTAGGTGGGAGTGGTGCGCTATTAGTTGCTCTCTGTGCCGGTAGGTGGGAGTGGTGCGTCACTAGTTGCTGTATGTGCTTTTAGGTGGGAATGGTGCGTTATTAGTTGCTCTCTGTGCCGGTAGGTGGGAGTGGTGCGTTATTAGTTGCTCTCTGTGCCTTTAGGTGGGAGTGGTGCGTTATTAGTTGCTCTCTGTGCCGGTAGGTGGGAGTGGTGCGTTATTAGTTACATATAGAGCTATATGTATATAGTCTGTATAAATTGTAGTTGTGGAAGATGTTTGTAGTTTTGGTTAGGATCTGATGTTTCTGCTGTTATAATATGGAATGGTATCCGCTTACTGAGTCCGAAATAAGATACCTGTCTGTCTGTCTGTCTGTCTCTGTGCCGTTAGGTGGGAGTGGTGCGTCACTAGTTGCTCTCTGTGCCGTTAGGTGGGAGTGGTGTGTTATTAGTTGCTCTCTGTGCCGGTAGGTGGGAGTGGTGTGTCACTAGTTGCCCTCTGTGCCGGTAAGTGGGAGTGGTGTGTTATTAGTTGCTCTCTGTGCCGGTAGGTGAGAGTGGTGTGTTATTAGTTGCTCTCGTGCCGGTAGGTGGGAGTGGTGCGTTATTAGTTGCTCTCTGTGCCGGTAGGTGGGAGTGGTGGGACACTAGTTGCTCTCTGTGCCGGTAGGTGGGAGTGGTGCATCACCAGTAGCTCTCTGTGCCGGTAGGTAGGAGTGGTGCGTCACTAGTTGCTCTCTGTGCCGGTAGGTGGGAGTGGTGCGTTATTAGTTGCTCTCTGTGCCGGTAGGTGGGGTGGTGCGTTATTAGTTGCTCTCTGTGCCGTTAGGTGGGGTGGTGTGTTATTAGTTGCTCTCTGTGCCGGTAGGTGGGAGTGGTGCGTTATTAGTTGCTCTCTGTGCCGGTAGGTGGGGTGGTGCGTCACTAGTTGCTCTCTGTGCCGTTAGGTGGGAGTGGTGTGTTATTAGTTGCTCTCTGTGCCGGTAGGTGGGGTGGTGCGTTATTAGTTGCTCTCTGTGCCGGTAGGTGGGGTGGTGTGTCACTAGTTGCCCTCTGTGCCGGTAAGTGGGAGTGGTGTGTTATTAGTTGCTCTCTGTGCCGGTAGGTGGGAGTGGTGCGTTATTAGTTGCTCTCTGTGCCGGTAGGTGGGAGTGGTGCGTTATTAGTTGCTCTCTGTGCCGGTAGGTGGGAGTGGTGGGACACTAGTTGCTCTCTGTGCCGGTAGGTGGGAGTGGTGCATCACCAGTAGCTCTCGTGCCGGTAGGTGGGAGTGGTGCGTCACTAGTTGCTCTCTGTGCCGGTAGGTGGGAGTGGTGCGTTATTAGTTGCTCTCTGTGCCGGTGGGTGGGAGTGGTGCGTCACCAGTTGCCCTCTGTGCCGGTAGGTGGGAGTGGTGCGTCACTAGTTGCCCTCTGTGCCGGTAGGTGGGAGTGGTGCGGCCCTGGCTGTGTGTGGGTTCCCAGGACGCTGCGCACGACCTCAGTCTGCTGCAGGGCCTGGGTGTCACGCACGTGCTCAACGTCGCTACCGGCGTCCGGAACCCGTTCAGACAACAGCTCAAATACCTGGACGTGCCCATGCTGGACGTGCCGTGGCAGAAGATAGCGGACGCCTTCCCAGCCGCGTTTGAGTTCATCGAGGCGACGCGGCGCTCGGGAGGCCGGTGTCTGGTGCACTGTAACGCGGGCGTGTCCCGCTCGGCAGCGGTGGTGCTCGGTTACCTGATGCAGTTCGAGGGGATCAGCTACACGGAGGCGCTGGAACAGACTAATGCAGCGCGCCGCGTCCGACCCAACCCCGGGTTTCGCTCTCAGCTGTTCGAGTTCGAGCGACAGCTTATTCAGAAACGCAAAGCCGAAGCGTCGTAGGCAAGATCACCTATTTTTGAAAATGTTTGATTGTTTTTAGATGCTTGTCTTTGTGATCAGAAGTTTTGTTGGTAGCTGCATTTTCTATAGGGCTTACTTAATCGAGTGTCTGGACAATATATGTGCTTATTTTTCGATAATGCTTCTGTATTTTTACGTTAAAAGTCCTATTGGTTTTCCAAAAGTGTTAAATTCCCTCTCCATCATAACTGGGTTGTGTCGGCTTCATTGCGTGTACACTTTCCCTCGTGGTCTGTTTTCGCTCTCTGTTTCAATGAGCAGCGGACGGGGACAATGGGTGATGGTGTGCAGGCCGCCACGCTCTCACAGTCACCGGCCGTGAACGGACCTGCTCCTGAAGCACCGGCCTGCTGCCTGGTGCGTGTCATAATGTTGTCGTCCTGTGGGTACTTTTCTCTTCACATTTGTGGTCTGTTCGCTTCCGACTGAGTTTTCAAAGACGGGTTTGAAAATTACATTACGTTTGACGGCTGAGTCAACTCGAATACTTCCATGCACATGTTAGTGCCTTGAGGAGGTGGGATACATCTCGTGGCATGCAGCTGTTATTTTTTATATGGCTTGAAGCTTGAACTTTCGGAAGGTGCACACAGCGTGGGTATGGTAATGCTAATATGTGATATATGTTCGCAGTACAGCTGTTGCCAATTAACGCATTTCTCTGCAGCTGTTGTGGCACTTTCCTTTACTGTTTGTGTGAAGCCGATAGACAACGTCGCCTGAAAAAAATTCAATAAAAGACGTGTATGTCTTATTGTTTGTTCTTGTTATGCAGGAAGCTGCCTTACCATTATTTCTACTGTCTAAATATATTTATGTGGCCTGTGATGTTGGTCTGGATGCTTATTCAGTGTGGATTTTAGGCCGTAGAACTGCATATCATGATGGCGCAGTTACTTGCTTAGCGATTCCTTGTTTTTTGTCTTTTGACGGTGATTTTCTGCGCTGTGGTTTGAGCTTGTTTCACAAATACACGATTTTCAGCTATGCTACATATGTTTCAACGTTATGACCCAAACTAGGCGTTCTATCCTGTAGAATAGATGAAAACATCCGCCATCACGCTTTGTATATTCCGGAATCCTTCCAAAGTGGCAGTCCAAAACACTGAACACAAACTCTCCAGAAGTACCTCTGTGAAGGGACTTTTAGAGACATTATAACATAACTCTATATGAGAACACAACACATTCCCCCTCTGAGTATGAATACATCCCATGGAACATTAAACTCGTCAGAGCACCTCGTCTGAACATCACACGCGATAACCAAGCAGGACAAGAACATGTACGAATACGCATGGCAGTAAACACACCATCAGTTCCTATGCTCTCTAAGGCGCAGGACTGTAACGTTCGGGCGCATAGCGCAACCTAGTACCCCTACGTGGCAGGCGTTCAGGAATCGGGTACTGGACATCTGGCATGGGTACAGGGTTTTGAACTGGTGGAGGCTCGACACCAAAGCCGAACGGACGAACCCAAGGGCGAGGTTCGACAGGAGGAACCCAAGGACTAGGTTCGCAATCGAGTTCCGGGTTAGAACGGTTCAGGGGTTGACCATGAACAGGTGACAGTCGGCGCGCGTGAACGTGCTGTCCGTCAGATAGGCGGTAGCTCACCGGTCCCGTCTGCGAAGAGATCTGCAGCGGCGGGCTGTACTGACGCTTTTTCCCGAAAGGGACTCGGACACCGACCCAGGCACCGGGCTGCCAGGCTGGGAGTGAACCAGTCGCAGCGTTACATCTGGTTAAAGGGAATGTGGCACCTTCTCAACGTGATTTTAACTGAGATAGCCAAGTTGTAAAGCAAGTCGGAAAACCCGGTACTCCATATTTCATTTGTCCTCGAACTCGATATTTCCGTAGAAAAAAGCTAAAACCTACCTGGCACCGACCCCCATCAGCCCCCCGTCGCCGGCGGCCATTGTTGTGAGCGACTGGTGTGACGACATATGCTGACGCCACGATGAGCATCAGCCAATCGAAACCCTTAAAGCGTTTCAAGTGTGGTAGTGGTTGCCAGATCGTGACATCATCCACAGGCTGATATTTATTTATTTTTCTAGAGGAGTATTTTTAAAAACAAAGTATTGAGCTTATAGTACATTTTTTCAGAGAAATCATGAGTGGTTTCATTATTTTTGGCTAAAAATACGCCTAATTTCACTAAATTCCAGGATTCGACCAAGGTGCCACATTCCCTTTAAGTACTTATCCTGGTAGCGGGCGTGGTGTTCCGTCACACCAGGGGCATTCGTGTCAGGTAGAACAGAGGACGGAGCAGTGACGGTTAGATTAGTATGCATCTCCCGCCCGCGCATGGCCTTGAATGGGGTCACCGCTGTAGCTGGGTGAACCAAGCCGCGATAAACCTGTAACGAGCGCCGCAGAAATGAGTTGCGCTCCTCCCCTAGGAGACGCGCTGTCTCCAAAGAGTTCTTCACGTGGCGATTATGTCGCTCGACAAGACCGCATGTCTGTGGAGAGTAGGGTGAGCTATGCAGAAGCTTGATCCCATGTACTCGGCAAAAACTGTTAAATTCCTGCGAAGTGAACACGGAGCCGTTATCGGTCAGTAGCTCCGAACACACACCCTCACGGTCACGGTTCCTAAATATATAAGGTTGGTCAAAATTTTTGGGCGTGACGTCAGCGGTCCCACTAGATTCGATTGAAACTACTAAAGCGCTGGTAGATTCTACTAAGCAAGGAATTCAATTATTTTTATTTACTTTGTCTCTGTTTATTGTTGCAATTTGACTTCCATGCCCGATATGGAACAAATAAATATAAGGTCATCAGTGAATATTTTTTGCTTGAAAGGTTTTTGCTACAGAACCCTTGTATGAACTAAATAAATCACTCACATAGCAACAATTTTCAACCAAGCTATAATTTGTCAACCTTGACTTCTGACTTCACTTCATTCGCATAAGCGTAGTGAGCACCTCTGTTTTGTAGTGTTGCGTGTAATATTATCTACTGTGATGATGCGTTCATATTGCATATTTTCTATGGTAATAGTTTCTTAGATATCTGCTTCTTTGAGTTTTATATATATATATATATATATATATATATATATATATATATGTTAATATTAACACAATAGCTTGGATGAACTTTTCAGCAACATGTTCACAGCCTGTGTTGTTAGAGGATGTGGAAGGCAAAGCCGGTCATTGGAGACGTCATTCCACAGATTTCCATCGGAGGAAACTGTTTATCACTCCCAAACCTCCCGAATCATTTATTTATCACTCCCGAACTGAACATCATCACTGACGTAGATCATGTGCCTGCAACGGCACAGGCAACATTTCCCGAGCCATCGGGCCCTACATCAGCTTCTTGAATGGACATAGGCACAGGAGCAACAGCGGAGGAGTACGAAAGGGCACATTGTGCGGGTTATGTGGCTGCGAAGGCGGTGGGTATTGACCCAAGTCTTGGCACCCCATCTGCTTCTGCCGATGAAAGTGCGCCCTTTACCACCCTGTTCACTCGTCTGTCAAGCATGGGTGGACTTACGTTGCCAACCAAAGAATGGCTGGACGAATATTTAACACTCTTGAAAGAGGAGTTCTCTACGTATCCTACGTATCATGCCGAGGAATCGGATGGTCTCTCCCGTAACCCAGGCATCATTAAAAGACTATCCAGTGTCCCGGCCCTGAAACACCCCTCGAAAGACAAGCGGATTATTCGACATGTTGTACAACGAGAATATTTATACGCCTGCGACACATTAACCAGCGAAATCAGCAGGCAGCAGCAGCGAAAGGGGGCAGCGCAAGCGCAAGCAGTTTGCATCATAGTGCCTGCTAGGTTTACAGATACTGAAGGCGTCCTTCCGACTCCCCCGAGCTGACGGAGATGTCAGACGCCGAGACGCGTTTAAATGTGTGCGCTGAAATAAATAAGCGTGCAAAATTTCATGAGTGTGTATTTGCAAAAGTAAAAACCTGTGATATAGTTATCTGCTCGGTGAAATTTGCAGAGTAAACTTGCAAATTTCTAAAATTTGCTGAGTAAGTATGTATTGCAAAAACCACAGAACCACATGTGCGTGATAATAATAATAATAATTTTGGGGCTTATCGACGCACCAACTGCCAGGGTCATATGGCGTCGCCAACTCTTTCCCTGTTGGAAGGGTTTCTCGGGAGCCAGCTTGCTCCTTGTTCAGGGAAGCCGCCGGGCCTTGAACCCGGGTCGGCTGCGTGGAAGCCAGCTACGCTGACCACTCCACTACCGCGCCCCCACATGTGCGTGAGGAGGGGAAAAATGAATCTAAGGAGTTCCTTGTTAGCTGTTAGGGAAAACACGTGAATGCACAGCTTATGTTTCCAAAAATTTTAATGAGTTATTGAGTCGTTTCAATACCTAAGGCTTTAAATAAATTGCAGGAAAGACAAGTACCTAAACTGAATTCTACTGGATTGAAGCTTCCAAATTTAGCTGAAATCGAGAAGTTATTGGATGGAAAACAGGAACCAGGCACCCCTAGGCAAAATTCCGTCCCCCCTCCATCAGTAGCCGGCGGGCCGGAGTTCGTATGTTTCATTCAGCAGGCATATACAAAGCAGGTAGCGCTGATGAGTTAAGCACGCGAGTTTTGTTTTTATTGCTCATAACGCTTGGAACAGAATTATTCTGCCGCCCAAACTACGTCACTTTTGTTAATAGATTGTTTACCTGGTCCCACTAGATCCAAATTTGGGCCCCCCTGCTCACGGCTAAACACAGCCTCAAGGAAACTTATGACCGTGGAAGAGGTTACATCTGACATCAGGGCTACCTCGGGCCATCGGCTGTATGCATCCACCAGCACGAGGCCGTACCGCTCGGACGCGGGCCCAGGCATAGGGCCGATCGCATCCAGCACCAGTCTGATCCACGGTCCCGCAGGTAAGTCCACCTTCTGAACAGGAGGATGTGGCACCGTGCCAGATTTGCTGTGGGTGTTACATAGGTTACAGTTCCGAATCAGGTCCTCCACCTGGCGGTCCATGCCAGGCCACCAGTAACAATCACGTAAGCGTTGTTTCGTGCGTACAACCCCAGGATGGGTCTCGTGCGCCAGCTCCAGAAGTTGGCGCTGGAGTGCGGCTGGCGCTACCAGCCGATCTCCCTTGAGCAGCACAGAGCCGTAAACCGAGGGCTCACGGCGGACCTGGAAGTACGGCGACATCTGTGGGTCAGGTCGGCATAATCGACCGGACAGGACACAACCTCGGACCTGCGACAGGACCTGGTCCGAGGCAGCTGCCGCCTGCAACTCAGCGGCTGTAACCGCTGGAAGCTCAGTCTGTAGACCGAGGGCGGCAATTTCCACGTCGTCATCGTCTTCCCAGCTGTCATCGACTGGGAGCCGTGAAAGGCCATCAGCCACACCATTGTCCTGCGACCGAACGTGTTGTACATCGAAGTCAAAGGCTAGCAGTCGAGCCTCCCATCTAGCTATCCGGCGGCCTACACGGGTAGATCCCTTCAGACCAAACACGCTTGCAAGCGCCTGGTTATCAGTACGGAGGAGGACCTTCCTACCCCAGAGGAAAGGTCTCCATTTCTCCACGGCGTAGACACATCCAAGGGCCTCTTTCTCGACAACTGAGTAACGTAATTCAGCTGGGGTGAACTTCTTGGAGGTGTATGCCACAACTTCCTCCAGACCCGATTCAGTCAGCTTGCTGAGGGTAGCACCACAACCAACGTCAGAGGCATCAGTCGTGACAGTGGAGCGCAGAGCAGGGTTGAACAAAGCGAGCCCCTTGGAAGCAGAGATCTCAATCTTCACGTCACGCACGGCTTGAGAGAGACGTGCAGTCCACTCGAAGTGGTCAGTCTGCAGTGCATCTCTGAGGATGGCTGTTTTATCAGAGAAGTGCTCAATGAAGCGGGAGTAGTAGCCAAGAGCACCAAGGAGGGACTTCAACTCCTTCTGAGAAGTGGGATCAGGCATGTTTAGTAGCGGACGAACACGCTCAGGATCGACAGCAAGCTGTCCAGCAGAGATCCTAAGCCCTAGGAACGGAATCTCAGTCTGAGCTCGAAGACACTTGGTCTCATTCACCTGTACATTGTGCGCTTTGAAGATGGCCTCAACCTGGCCCAGCGAATGATCATGCTCCTCACGAGACGAGCCATGAACGACCACATCGTCTAGGTACACAGTTACCCAACGGACTCCTTGTAACATATCCATCATGATCCTCTGGAAGCATGGTCCAGAGCTGCACAGGCCTTGAGGTATGCGAGTCATGCAGAAGAGGCCTTCATGAGTTATAAACGCAGTGAGATTTCTCGAATCAGGATGTAGCGGTACCTGATGATAGGCATCTTTCAGGTCAAGAACACTGTACACAGAGCTCCCAAGCAGGGAGTGGAGTACATCATCCATGTGTGGGATGGGGTAGCCATCAGTGACTACAGCCTGGTTTACCTTCCTAAGATCCAGCAGAAACCGGATGTCACCAGATTTCTTCCGTCCAACCACGACAGGGGATACCCACCGACTGGCAATCGCACGCTCTATAATACCTGCAGCCTCCATCTCAGCAAGCTTTGCTGAGAACTCATCTCTGATGGCAAATGATAGCCCTCTGAGGGGCTGTTGAACAGGGCACACAGACGGATCAACAGTCACCTGATGCATGTACCCCTTGATACAGGGATGAGGGTCACATGCAGGATGAAGGTTACGTGATTCTGTCCCTGCAGGGTCAGACTGGCCCAACCTGGGCTCGGGGACAGAGAGAGTCACTGCACAGACCTGTTCATCCACAACATTCACATTGAGCAGTTGCATCAAATCGAGTCCCATGAGAGGAACACCCTTTTTCACTATGTACACTTGCACTGGCTTAGCACAGCCCTGCACAGTGACATCTGCAACACCAAGCACTGGAAGTTTAGAATCAGAATAACTGTGGAGACGCAGGTTAGAGGCGCACAGAAACGCAGGGTCTCCGCCCCAGACATTCAATGGCAACAAGGTAACAGGGTTACCAGTGTCAACAACAAAGGTCACAGACCGAACTTGAGCCAACACATCTTTGGTCAGGTGTGCAGTAGAGTTGTGCACAGACGTCAAAGTTACAGAGTTAATCTTGCTGGACTTACAACCTTTGGCAAAATGATTGAGTTTTCCACACTTGACAAACTGTTTACCACGGGCTGGGCAGGCACGATCACCCGGATAGTGGTCCGCTACAGCACCACACCCATAGCAGGTGAAGTTTGGCCCTGGAGGGGCTCTGGGTGCACTGGGTGGTGGCTTCCTCGTTGGTGTGAAACTTGGAGAGGGGCTACTGTGACCACGTGCAGGTTGCTTTTCTTTGAAGGAAGGCTTGGATCCAACGTGCTTGCGGACGAGGTTGAACTTGCAGCAGTATTGGGCACAGTCATGCTCCGAGCTTCCTCATGGGAGCTCTCATAGGCCTCAGAGAGCGTTTGCACCTGCTCCAGAGTGAGCTTTGGGTCCTGGAGGAAGCGTTCACGCAGGTGTGCATGGACAGTGGCTTCAACCACTTGATCCCTAATCATTTCAGCATTCAGCGGCCCAAACTGACACGAGGCAGAAAGGGAGCGTAGTCATTGGTTGACTCGCCAACCTGCTGCCGTCTCTGGCGAAACTTGAACCGAGAGGCAATGGGGTTGACTTGAGGCTCAAAATGGCCTTCCAGGCGCCTCATGGTGTACTGGAGAGCAGTTTTCCCATCAAGCTTGGAGATGTGGGGCAACGTGCGGTATATACGCTGGCCTTCTTGTCCCAGGCAGTATAGGAGCACAGCCACTTGCCGATCCTCCGAAAAGGCTGACCCACCGACGGCCAGTAGGCAGGGCATTTTTAAGGAAAAGTCAGTGCGGGGGCATTCTTTGTGCTGGCCGTTATAGTGTCTTCAAGGGATCAATACCCCATTTTGAGGGGGTTTAATAAAACTTAGACGCGTTAGTGTTAATAAAATGTTTCTCAATTTTTGTGTTATTCCAGATTATACATGCTGCCCAGGGTTGCCATTTTTCGGTGGAAAAGGTCAAACCGAGTTAGAAAAAGGTCCAAAGGGGGGAAAATTTCATTTTCACTAAAATAGCCAAATAAATACCACAAAAGCCAGATTTGATGCTAAAACAACCCCTAACGGTAGTCATAAGCAGGCAGAAAAAGCGACTTGTATCACTGTTTAAAATTGATTGTTAACAATTTGATATTCACTTGACGCAATACTTTTTTAGCACACCACCCATTTAATACTGAGCCAGGGGTACTCCTCCAATCCCGCGTGATCATCAAATGAGTTTATCCTCATAACCAGATCATTTGTTGGCATCATTAATCCTCTTGACTGCACCACTCCCCGATAATATTTAATGTTTTCTCTTTTTCAAACTATTCATTTTTTCTCTTGAACAGTGGCGTCTCTATGATTTTGCTAAGTGGGTGGAGAGCGGAGCCTCAGAGGGCGCACATTGTCATCACCTTTTCACCCAAAAGGCGCCTATAGTATCCCATCCTTTGAGTCCGGTTTTCGGTGGCCATCATTTTTGTGGATCGTGTTTTTAACAAAGTTCTGTCCCTCCCTTCCACCACCAAACCAGTTTTGCTGCTGCTCTGCTGCTTTTTCGGTGTCAGAATATCGTATTCCAGAGCGGAAGAGGTCAAAATAAGTCATATTTATGCAAGGGAAAAACCAGAAATAGCTTAGTTGCCAACAGCTAGAAAAAGGGGCAAAAAAGCCCAGATTCCATGAAAGGGCCAACCGAAGAAATCGCTGGGCCAAACACGACAAAAAAGGCCCAATTCGAGGAATTTGGCTACGAAATGGCCAGCCTGGCAGCCCTGACGCTGCTCAATAATAATAATTATTGCTGGGGGGTTTAACGACGCATCCAACTACCAGGGTCATACGGCGCCGCCAACTCTCACCCTGTTGGGAGGGATTTTGGCCTGGCGCTGATGCAATGTATTCCAAATGAAAAGGTGATTTTCTTATTTTTCTTTATGAGTTTGGCAAGATAAGTACATTCCTATAGCATCGAACACAAGTCGTTCATAGGCTAAATCGAGATAGGTTTTTATATACATACCTTGTATGATGTGTGACTTTTGCCGTCAAAATCATCTAGGGCATGTAGTAAAAAAACCAGCTAATAATTGTTTAGGCTTATCGACGCACCAAATGTCGGTCATATGGCGTCACCAGCTCTTAGCTTCTTGGAAGGGTTTCTCGGGAGATAGTTTTGTGATTCTAACGAAGGGCCGTGGCCGAATATATAATCTCTCCCCATTTTCAACATCAAGGAATCTATGATAAAAGCCAGCTAACAACTTATCGATTTTGCAGAAAAAATTGATGCAGCGATCTCACTATAAATTTCACGCATGCTACAAGCGTCGGAAAAGGGGAGACCAGGGGGCTTGTCCCTACCCCTCCCCCCCACCCACTTCTAGACCAGCAAGTTCTTGATCTCAGTCAAAATGGGGAAAACCGGAAATGTATATAACCCGCCGCTGCGGAAGGCAACGAGGACCCCAAATTCGAACAGTTTTTGGTACTAACGTGGAAAGTTTGTTGTCAGCATCAGGTTGAAGTTTGCCTGGCCCCCTCACTTTTATGCTTGAAGTTTGTTTGAAGTTTGAAGTCACTTCTATGTATGAAGTTTGGCAGGCCCCTGACGTTTATGTATGATACCCCCACAATTTTAAATAAAAAGACTAAGCACTGCATACTGCCACACCAGCAACCTGTCTTACGCGCTTTGACTACACCGTGTCCCGTCTAATCCACGAATGAGCTCACAACTGACCTCGTGTGAAATGAGAGCATCATACAATCTTACGATACTGGCTGGGGTGTGAGCTTCTGGTCGGATAGAACATGATGTTTGATTGGTTGTTGGCCAGCGTTCATCTCCAGCGTTGTGATTTTTGCACGATGGAGGAGACATCCACGGATGAAAATTGTTTAACACAATTTTTGTGGATTGTCAATTTGGCACCAGCAATAAACCTAAACCATCATTATCGGGTAGTGTTCTCTCTTATGTTCGTTAACTGGGTTTGCATTTATTGATGTTTAAGTCATATTTTGTCTATTTCACTGGGGGCAATTTCCTGTCACTGGGGGGGCATTTCGGCCGACTGGGGGGGGCAAATGGCCCCCAGTTAACATGTTAAAAAATGGCCTGCCAGTAGGTAAGTATCCAAAGAAAATCTCCATTGCGAGAATGGTACGGGAGCACGCCCCGGAGAGGACAAAAATGGCGCAGGTGCCTGAATACCTTCCATTGTACGAGTGTATGAGCGTGAAGCAGCGATGAATGTAACTTGAAATGAAAGCGTACAGCATAATGAACGTAAATAAGTAGCGTAAGTTCGTAATTCAACGAAATATTAATCTGCCCCGCGTGCCCCCGGGGGTGTACGGTCCGGGGCGGTCTCCATGTTCTATCCTGTAGAATAGATGAAAACATCCGCCATCACGCTTTGTATATTCCGGAATCCCTCCAAAGTGGCAGTCCAAAACACTGAACACAAACTCTCCAGAAGTACCTCTGTGAATGGACTTCTAGAGATATTATAACATAACTCTCTATATGAGAACACAACACTAGGTACCTTTAGAATGGTACTGTGTGGATCGAAATGTGAAATTATCAATGAAGTCTCTTGATGTAACTTTTCATTTCACATTAATCGGGTGGTTACGCTCTAATAGGTAAGGAGCAGGTAATCTTTACAAACGCCGTACCTACTTGATAACATATTGGCCTGTTGAGAATACGAGCTGTATGCGTAATTTTTGTGATGGAAATAGTCTTTTTTGATAGTATATACCTTGTCAACTAGTCTTTTTATGTTTTGACTTCGTCTGTGAGTGGATTTTATATATTGGTGATTATTTAAAAAATAAATAGATCAATGAATGTTACAAATGAATGCTCTAATTCTCGGATAGTTGTTCCTTCATGACAACAGTATTGAAGAACGGACGATACCGACCTTCCACCACTCCGTCCGCTAATACGCTTCTCCCTCGACACCGGCGTCGCCAAATAACTGTCAATCGGAACTGTACCGCGCGGTAAACCCAACCATCCGTTTGAAATATGCCCGGAAATTTCGACCAGGGGCGAGAAAAACTGCCCAGTACACCCGGCCTCGCCTCTGACCGTTGCCTTTATTGAAATTCTCACTATATGACCACACATGTTGGCGCGCTCCTAAGCCTAAATTATCATCTTTATTGACATTCAGTGCCACTGGTGCCTATTGCTCTGTGCCAGGGTTCACTCGCAGCCGTCCTGGGCCATTTTCTGCCCCAGACGAGAGGAGTGACTCGGTACCACCTCTGAAATATCCAGGGCTGGTCAGTGCTGCCTTCTCTTCGATGGGAAGCAGCCTTTCCCAGTATATTTCGACTCGCTATATGAGCGTTTTTGTTTTTGTTCTTCCCGGGCCTTTATACAACAGTCAAGGCGACAACCAGTCAAGCTCAACAGGAACCATTAGCGTTTGTACTATCAAGTCGTTCCCAGAACTTACTTTTATTGATCGTCTGGTTGCCGCATTTCTTGCTCGAATGTTTTCTTTATCTTAAATATGATTCCCAGTTTGTAGACAAAATATTCAAGATATAAGCGATAAAGTTAGCTGCCTATTATCTGCATGGGCCAATAAAACTGCTTACGCTAAGAATTATTGGTCAGTACAGAGAGAGAGAGAGAGAGAGAGAGAGAGAGAGAGAGAGAGAGAGAGAGAGAGAGGGAGAGAGAGAGAGAGAGAGAGAGAGAGAGAGAGTGAGAGAGAGAGGAAAGAGAGAGAGAATGCACATTCACACCATTCAATTCACACCATTCAAAAAAGACATACAAGATGACAGACCGACGGACGCCGATCGAGGCACAATAAATCCGTTTATGCGACAGAATTGTTACTGATGGAGACGATCTAGGCTCGTACACAACATTTACGGGGCACTTTTCCAGTGTCCGGTACACGGTTCGGGATAACAACTTCAAGGGTGATTTTAGACGTTTAAATGGTGTTTTCTTGACCTTTAGTGGTGCTAATACCCCCCGAAAGTATATAGTTTTATACGCTTGCATTGATGATAGTAATGTGAGGTCGCCAACTCTCAAACACCAATATCTACCACTCATCTTAATCGCATTATTGAAAAGAGTCTTGGTAATGTGCTTGAGTCTTACCCCTGATGAGTAAACCCTTAAATGGGTTTACTAATGGATAAAACCACGCTGTTACTAATATTGTACTCTTCGTTCCCTAATTATGAGAAGTGTTTGCGCTCAAACCCATTCATTGACATTTAGGAAAAAAACATTGTATATATATATGTTTTTTTTTAATTAGGGAGTAAGTTTTCTTGTTCCCATTTTGATGTAAAAATGACCACAAATTTCGCTTTGATTTGTTTTTTTGTCAGCTTTTCAATGTGTCTTATTATTTTACGATGATCTTGTCATACATTCTGGAGGATATTATTCAATGCATTGTCTTGCAACGTTTCGAGTTGACACTCATCATCAGGCATTACATTATATGTCATACATTCTGTTATATATATATATATATATATATATATATATATATATATATATATATATATATAACAGAAAGAAGACTTAAAAATCATTCATCTAACAGAAATAGCACGTAAAACATGAAATAAGGGACAATATCTAGTAGCATTTTTCTCGCAGGCCCTTGAAATCATACAGCAGGACACCTGCTCCTATAACATACATTCAGATTAGCTACATACAATCCCCGTGCTTTGGTACAACTTCTGAAAGCTTACATTTAGCCCACCAACTTGTTTAATTGACCCCAGACACACCAGTAATGAGCTTTGATTAGATGGAAAGCAGGAGGCGGAGTGGCCCGGCCTGCCCCTCCCCCGTTGCGGTAGGCTGCGGTTTCACGGCAGACGCGGCCCGGCCGGGCGCCGGCAACGCCCGCAGAACCCCTGCGTTCTGAGAAGAGTCAGAGAGGCGGCCGCACGGCTCCAATGGCCTCAGTATCGGCCGGAACTGCCCACGTGACGCCCCGTGACGCTCGTGTGACGATGCGGGCGACGATGCCGGCGGTGGTGTGGAGGGTGCTGCTGATGGCCGCCTGCGTGGCCGCCAGGTGTCGTCGCTTCCCCGCCATCAGCACCTTCAACATGGACTCGGTAGGTGTTGTTCTAGCTCTTGTGACTGGTGAGGAAGTTTTTATTTTGCTGGCAGAGCAAGATCTTGATCATGAGAACTCACTCTGACTCTGCATTTTTATTTTTGGTCGTGTTTGTGGCAAGCTTTAAGCTTCGAATGCTGAAAAAACGAGAATTTGAATGATGCGAAATAGGATGGGAAAACCAGCCGAAAAAGATTATCAATTCACAGATGAATCCAGTATCTTCGTCTGGAGGGCACGGTATGAAGGGGATTATTCTCAGCAAGAGCGGACTGAGGTGATATTCTCGATAGACAGTGGGGCAATAATGCAGGAAATTTTGTGACGGCGAGTGTGCAGTGAAGAGTTGGGTGCTCCTGCGTGCAGCAAGGGAGCACCAGGGCGTTCTTCATATTAACTGGACCACTTCTGGTTCCCAGCCCTTTCGACATTTGTTCGCTGGGAGCCAGTCCCATTGCAGACCAGAGTAGCTACAGTTCCGTATCTTGTCGGGTAAGAACTATCGCACACTGTATGGCTACAGGCTTTTTAAGTCCCCCAAATAGATCTAAGAACATAACTAAGCACAACGTTTTGGAAAGAAAACAAAATTTCTCTTTGGAATGTTGAAAATGCACGTGGGCTCTAAGGAGAGACTTTCTCATTTATTTTGTCCGCAGTGGAAATTTAAGGGGTGCAGTGGTGAAGTCGTGATCGAGCCCGCTTTCCACGCGGCCAGCCCGGGTTCAAGGCCTGGCGGATTCCCTGAACAAGGAGCAATTTGGCTCCCCAGAGACCCTTCCAGCATGGAAAGAGTCGGCAACGCCATGTAACCCTGGCAGATGGTTCGTTGATAATCCCCAAAATTCTGTACATATTTGAGAAAAACTCACATAGAGGCGCCGATGTTACTTGACGATGGCAATTAGATGATGGCAGGACTTGACGATGGCAGGGATTAGCTCACGGGCCCCTGGATCAGCCGTATATGGTGATTATATGGAGCGGAGTGGCATTGGACGCGGTACACGTATAATATGAATAGTGTTGCATGCATTTGAGTGTTGCCTTTGACACATTTCAAGCTCGGTGGTGATGGAATGAATAACATCATCGTTACGTCCACCGATGTAACTAGACCTGCACCAGAGGGGACATAGCGCCAACGAAACTTGGTTAGGTAATGAACGCCCGCAGGACGAAAATAGATCTGAGCTCTGAGCGAGCTCACTGTCCGATGCTGCTCCCCCTGATTCACTGCTCCTGTCATCTATGATCGACTTTCTTGGTCGGGCAAACTGCCAACGCGGATGCAGAAGGGGTGGGGAGTAACCCCAGTAACCCCGACCCAAATGGAAACAACCGACCCAGAAGGGGTGGGGAGTAACCCCAGTAACCCCGACCCCGACTGAGCCTCGGTGCCCCTTGAAATGGTGTTGTTACCCCCTGTAACGTCGCTTACCAGTCCCACCCCTCCCCCGCTAGGATGCGAATATCGACAAATATTTGCCCCCCTCACCCTCCGATATGTTGCACCGTCCAGAACTGGCATCCCTTTGGACCAAAAGACGTCCCCTGACCGGATGCTGCCCCCCATTGGAAATCCTGGATCCACCTATGGAAAATTGTGGCTTTGAGTGCCCGATCTGCTTCCTATTTCCGGCCCAGAAAATTGAAAATATCGTTTCTGAATTTGTGACTTACTAAAGACGGTGCAGGGTATTTGAGCAAAGACGTGTTAAATGTATCTGCGAGGATCAACTTAATTTCAATGTCGCACACATGTTGCAGTACGGGTGCGAATTTGGACAGTTTTCCACTGGCTTATCTGGTTGAGGCTACAAGTTTAGGAGTATATATGATGCTTACACTAACCAGTTCAGGGTGTCCGTACTCATTGTTGGACCCAGGGCCGTTCTCCCTCTCAAGCTCCCCAGTTTTCTTTGATTAAAAGAAAACTGTTTTGACTGTTTTTGGTCCTGTTTTCCTTCCCCACCCCCAAACCATCCGTCTAAATCCGCCGCAGGCCCATTTACAGTGAAGCCTGTGGCATGTTTGGCTTGATGTCGGCAGTACCTGGGGAGGTGGTACCTGCAGTACAAGTACTCGAACGAGGTGTCGCTGCCGATGTCGCAGTGCTGGAGCTGGACCTACTTCAACGACGACGCCGGCAAACTGCGAGTGCGCACCACCTACGTCAACAGTCTGTAAGTATCCGATGGCGTCTCCCGCCTACGTCAACAGTCTGTAAGTATCCGATGGCGTCTCCACCTACGTCAACAGTCTGTAAGTATCCGATGGCGTCCCCGCCTACGTCAACAGTCTGTAAGTATCCGATGGCGTCCCCGCCTACGTCAACAGTCTGTAAGTATCCGATGGCGTCCCCGCCTACGTCAACAGTCTGTAAGTATCCGATGGCGTCTCCACCTACGTCAACAGTCTGTAAGTATCCGATGGCGTCTCCACCTACGTCAACAGTCTGTAAGTATCCGATGGCGTCTCCACCGACGTCAACAGTCTGTAAGTATCCGATGGCGTCTCCGCCTACGTCAATAGTCTGTAAGTATCCGATGGCGTCTCCCGCCTACATCAATAGTCTGTAAGTATCCGATGGCGTCCCCGCCTACGTCAACAGTCTGTAAGTATCCGATGGCGTCCCCGCCTACGTCAATAGTCTGTAAGTATCCGATGGCGTCCCCGCCTACGTCAACAGTCTGTAAGTATCCGATGGCGTCCCCGCCTACGTCAACAGTCTGTAAGTATCCGATGGCGTCTCCACCTACATCAATAGTCTGTAAGTATCCGATGGCGTCTCCACCTACGTCAATAGTCTGTAAGTATCCGATGGCGTCCCCGCCTACGTCAACAGTCTGTAAGTATCCGATGGCGTCCCCGCCTACGTCAATAGTCTGTAAGTATCCGATGGCGTCCCCGCCTACGTCAACAGTCTGTAAGTATCCGATGGCGTCCCCGCCTACGTCAACAGTCTGTAAGTATCCGATGGCGTCTCCACCTACGTCAACAGTCTGTAAGTATCCGATGGCGTCTCCGCCTACGTCAATAGTCTGTAAGTATCCTCTTTCTTTCGGACGTTCCTCCATAAACGTTAACACGCGCCCCGTTGGAGTCCCTGGCATGACACGCCCCGCTAGGGGGTGGGGGGGCGTATTTTGCCCCCTCCATATTTCATTTCCCAGAAAAGCTAAGAAAAATTACGGGCTGTGTTTGAAAGCTCTGAACGAGACAAAACAAAATTATATGAGCTATTTCTTATGTCAGGTCAATTTGCGTTCAGCAGAGATCAAGAAAGGTTTCATAGGCAGGGCAGTATCCATTTCCCTTACATATTTTTGATCTCAGAGAGGCTAGAGGAAATTTTTAGGCAGCATTGGATATTTCTCGTCGTGGTGAATCGAACGATATACAATATGATCTTGCTAGGTCAAATGATGGAAGTGGCCTGATATTGAGCTCGGCCAGGGTCACATGGTGACCTGGTATGGTCATGTTGCATATCATGTTGCATATCATATCTTACTCCCTGTAACAAGATAAGCACAATGCAAGCAAAATGGAAACTTTATCTCAATTCGGTGCGAAGGTGTTGCCAAAATAATCACTGTATGCTCATGTAACCTCACATGACCTTTGAGAGGTCAGATGGTTCCAAAACTCAACTTTATGGTGCAGATTATGGTGAGAATACACGGTTCGGGGATTTTTAAATTGATCTATCCAGTATTTACTGAAAACGAGCCCTATTATTTTTCACCATAGACTTATATAATAATATAATGATGGGGTGACCCAAAAATTACCCCATCTTAGGTCAACAGTATGCAAATTCCGAAAGAACAGATTTGTAGGCCCTAATGACCATATCATGTTTTGAAAGTTTGCATCTGATCGGTTTGCAGATGTTCCTTTGGAGCCGCTTCAAACTCGTGATTTTAAGTTTTGAGGTTGGGTCGCTTGACCTTGAATAGCTCCTTGACCTGGCATGACCTGTCCTAAGAAAAATTGGTTAAATGCATGAAACTTATCAGGGATAATGCACTGTAATTTGCGTTGTTCTGCGTGTCTTTGTTTCTGCGTTACCTGAGGAAAACCAGGGGGAGGGTGAATTTTACCTCCCAGCGGGGCGTGTGCTTAGTCTTTGTAAGTACCTGATGTTCCTCCATCTACGGCAAGTATCTATAAGTGCTTGATGTTCCTCCACCTCTGCCAAGTGTCTGTAAGTACCTGATGCTTCTTCGTCTTGGAGCGTGAGAGGAGACCAGCTATTTGGAACCAGTAAAATTGGGTCATCTGTATACCCACTCCCCCTGGAACCTTCTATGAAAGGCAAGCACATTGCAAAGCTAGCTTGGATGGGTTTGTGTAATACTCGTCGGTGTTTTACACTTCGCGCACCACTGGAGATGAAGCTGTGTCATCCGGCACAGTATAGGGTTCAGGTTGTGTATGACGGCACAGCATGGTCGATCGCTTTACGAACGTTCAAGCCATTGGCAATATTCACCATGCCAGTGCGTTTCGTTCAGCCAAGAGGACGGGACAACTGAATTTCTGTGAGGTTTCAACTGTGCATATCATTGAAGAACATTTCATCCACTTTGAACGTATGCGCATGTTTGTACGCCTTCAGTCAGTTTAAGGCTATCGTGTGGCAGTAGTTTGAAGCAGAGTTGTGTGACTTGCGAGTCGGAGTTGGAGTTTAGCTCAAATTCCGTCTCATTCGACTCTGAGTTGAGTTGTGTAAAAAAATTAGACAAGTGAGTTGAGTTGAGTTGAGTCGGTTTACAACACATCAATGACTTGAGTTGAGTTGAGTTGTGAAGACAACGAGTCAAATGAGTTGACAAAACAAGTTGGCTCAACAGGTAATCATGATGTTAAGTAAAAACGTTAGAATATGCCTTACTTTTGCAAACCTCCTTCAACCTCCTTTAAATACATTTTCCCTCCATTGTTTCAATTTTTAAAATGAAACTTTTAATTAGTTTCAATATATCAATAATTCTACGCTTCAATTGCTTATTTTAAAGGACCATCCGGTCTGAAGCAATCTCTATTCACAAATAATACATGTACTCGAAAAATTAAACAGGTTTCTATCACTGGCCTTGTCTTAAACATTTGAAGTGGTGGAACGCACTAAAAAATACATTTCAAATCTCTCAAAAACTTTTCATTTTTGATATCTAACATTACTTCTTTACTTCAACCACTGCAACAGCACGCGTCGTCGTAGGTTGTTGTCAATGGTCGTCGTCTGAGAATAGTGTGCGCCGCGCCATTGCTTCTTAAAAAAGTGCACTAACAGGGAAATAACATGACACATAGAATTTTTCTTTTGTCTTAAATGCGCCGTCTGCAGCTGCCGTTTTAATTTTACCTACTAAAAGTAAATACTGCTAGTAGCATAGAAAATTTGAATTCCTAATTTGACAAAAACGCTGAGACGCCTTTATTGCAAGAATCAGAGGAATTATTTCATGTTACTGGTTTTATCTGATCAGAGACCCTTGCTTGGCGTGCGTATTTTATTCGGAAAGCTATATAGCAATTTTCTATGAAACCACTGTGCTTCGATTTTGAAGAGCGGTAGGTGTGTACTGTATTGAAGGTTCTCAACCTGAAAATTGGATTGGATTTAAGATATCGAGATAAAAAATTCCAACACGTTGATAACATTTCCAATTCTATTGGCCTTTGTCATATATGGTATACTATTTTATAGGGTATGCTGTAGTTCTTAGAATTTGCAATTGTAACTAGGTACTCTAATAATTATTGCTTACATTTTGATTAAACTCATGGCATAGGAATGTTTCATTTAGAAAAATGATCTAGCATTGTTCTTTAACAAAAAAACGATACTTATACCAACCCCGCAAATACAGTTTATATCATGTTTTTTAGCTTGGAACTTTTCTGACAGTATGTTCAATTCGTTACCCATGTTCGTGTAACCTTAGCCCTTTTGGGCTCCTTTTGAATCTATGCCTACTTAGTTTAATATGCAATGCTCCTTTTAGAAATCACTGCAACATGTTCTGGTAGTTTTTTTCGGGCAGTGACAGTCTGGAAGAATTTTAAAAAAGCTGTTCATGGTTGCTGGCTAATTGTCAGAGCCGCATGACGAAATCCATGGAGTGAAGCGGATTGAGATTTCTCAAGAGGCTCTATTCTGGCCGCTTGGCCGTTCTGACAGTTGATGCAAGGTCTCTGCAATTGTGTAGGGTGATAGCCCTTTTACGCTGGGCGCCCAGACTAAGGCCCCCGAATCTAAATTCAAAATAGTTTTTGAAAGATTTTGGAACAAATGTTTTCAATTTTGCATTTTTCTCATTTTTATTTCTTAAGCGACGAACTTGAAATTTGCCTCCTTTTGAATGAGCAACAGGTGCCATCTAAGAAAAAAGTATCGAAGTGGTCCGACAATATTTATTACGCCAAAGCCCAGTATTTCTGATACAAGTAAAAAAGCTCTTAAAATTTGACGGCCGACTTATAAGCTCGAAATGTCAGAAGGCACGCTTCACTTTGTTTAAAGACCGCCACCTGGAGGCAGCTGGTTCAATTTTCTTGTGCTTAGGCATAGTTTCTAGTGGAAAACGTAAAATTCCTACCTAGTTTTTGCCATTCTGCCGGAGGACTGCATTTTTGCACATTTCATTCAAATCTTAATATCTCACGGTCTAATGCACCGATTTGACTTTTCATTTCAGATAATGAAAGAGCATTGCTTACGCCTGATAATATTTGGGGATGGATATCGTGATATTGAAATTCATTATTTTATATGTATAAATATAATTTTAGAATTTTAGAAAAAACTTTTATTTGTAGGTTCTCGGTTCCGAGCACATGTCACTCACAAGATCAGAATTAGCATTGCTGAATAGGAAAATCGATTGCGGTCATTTCATTAATTTACACTACCCATTTATCTCCAGCGACTTTCGAGTAATTCGTCCGAAAGGGTATTTCAATTAGCTAAATTTCTCGGAACATGTTTGCTTCTCACCATGGTTTGAAGTTCTTAAAATGAATGGAAGTGCATGAAATTTGGCATGAAGCTAGCTTAGGGTCCTGGATTGCTGAAACAAGTAATTCTAGGCCAATATAATCTTTAGTTCGTCTTCTAGGAACAACTTTATGACATGCCTTTTCTGTACAAACACAGCACCCGGCGCCATGATCACGGCATCATTTTGGGTGAGCGATACTGGCCAGTGACCTCCTGACGGGTCACAAGTGTAGGGCTAAAGGGAGTTTATAGATCATGGCGCAGTGGTCTGATGGTTAAAGGCCCTGACTCGTGATCAGGGGTGCCCGGTTCGAATCCGGGATTGAACGTGGGCTATTTTTTAGTTATTTCAAAGAAAAGAATGATAACACTGAACTACAGGCTTATGAAGAGATACATTGAAAACGAACGATGGTGTGGTTTCAGCACATTGTCATGCGGCTCTCCTGCGCCAGTGGGGCGTTAGCCCAGGTCTCAGACCGGGGTTAACCAATGTTTGAATGCCAATTAATTAATTTTGCTTCTACTAATTCTCAGTTTCCTGTAGGAATTTCTGAAGAGCTTGTGGTTTACTTGGTTTATTGATTTATTTCTTTATTTTTATTATTATTTATGAATTTATTATTTATTTATGTCATTTTGAAAACGAGTCGAAGTTCGAATTGAGTTGAGTCGTGAGTTGAGTCAGAGTTGAGTCGGATGAATTAAGCATTGAGTCGGAGTTGAGTCGACTCACTGAATGATTGATCATGAGTTGAGTCGGAGTTGAATCAACCGCTCTCATCACTTGGGTTGAGTTGAGTTGACTCAAGAAAATTCTGAAATGCACAACTCTGGTTTGAAGTAAGTCTTTGTGTGGGACTGTTCACTCCGTTTTCAGCACCAAAGGTCACTTCACATCCTTTTTTAAACAATAGGTGTTTGAATCATATTCTGGGTTTTTATAAAGCCAAAGGAGCTTCTCTCTTTTCATTATCCCCCAATCAGCCTACCGTATTTAGCGCGTGCTGCGGTATTTTTCTCTTTTTTACTGGGGACTACGGGTAAGAGACAGAATACTGTCTTGGCTCAAGGGGTTTTATGTTAACAATTAAAATGGCATTCTTGCTATTTTATCGGATACTTTTTTCTAATTCTTTGCACAATAAACCTAATTAGGGGCCCTTAATGGCCCTCAGCAAAGTGAGCAATAGTCATTGCCGAACGGGGATTGAGCCGTCAGATTCGCAGGACTAGAAGGGCATTTGACCCCAAAATAGGCAGATCCTAAGGATCGGGGACAATAGAGAGCGTTGGAGACCAAACACTGTCCCCAGCTTGTATGTAAAAATTACCCTAGTTTCTGATTGGTTGGTGCACCCATTGAGCTCAAGTTGCCATCATAAGCTTTAGCTTTAACACGCGCATTGACGGGGGTCTGAGCCACCTTCGCTTTGACGGGGGGCGGGTACCCACCCCCCTAAGATCTCGAGAACCATGGTAGGTAGCGAAAAACGGTAAATGGTGTTGGGTTGCCCATCCACTTCTCCATCGAAAACATTTGAACCATTTTTTTGGTCAGGTCACATTTAAGGTCACGAGAGGTCAAAACATACCGTCATAGGGATAACATGTAAATTAAGTTTTCGGCCCTTACATCTGAACAAGTAAAGATAGAGCAAAACGATTTAAACTATATGAATCCTCTCGGCAAGCCGAATCGAATGATATATAATTTGACCTTGCTAGGTCAAATCAAGGATTTGACCTGACCTGAGGTCAGGTCAGGGTCAAATGATATAAAATGCATATCATTAGAACCGCAAAGCCTAGGCGAGTCTAATGGAGCTAAAATAAACGCTGTACCACCATCTGTTACTGAGTTATTCCATGAAAACCATTTTTCCCATGTATTTCCAATGGAGAGTTCATGCCTCGTACCTGATCTTATGTCATCGATATTAAAAACACCGGAACATATTTTAGAGAACTCGGTAGGGCCATTATGTGATATGAGTTTTAATTGGATAAGTTCGCCCTGCTCCGACTTATGCTATCTTAAACTTTTTTGAGGTCGGGTCACTTGACCTGTACTGGTGACCTGACCTGAAATGACCTAACCTTAACACGCGCATTGACGGGGGGCGGGTACCCGCCCCCCTCGGGTTTTTCGGAGATGGTAGAAAAACGGCGGCGCGTAGCGCCGCCGTACTTGGTATACCTTTTCCCTCATCATTTTTACAACTTCTGTGAAAATTTTAAGGTTAGGTCATCTCAGGTCAGGTCACCAGTACAGGTCAAGTGACCCGACCTCAAAAAAAGTTTATGATAGCATAAGTCGGAGTAGGGTGAACTTATCCGATTGAAACTCATATCACATAATGGCCCCACCGAGTTCTCTAAAAATATGTTCCGGTATTTTTGATATCGATGACCTAAGGTCAGGTACGACGCATGACCTCTCCATTGGAAATACATGGGAAAAATGTTTTTTACGGAATAACTCAGTAACGGATGGTGATAGAGCATTTATTTTAGCTGCATTAGACTCGCCTGGGCTTTGCGGTTCTAATGATATGCATTTTATATAATTTGACTCTGACCTGACCTCAGGTCAGGTCAAATCCTTGATTTGACCTAGCAAGGTCAAGTTATATATCATTCGATTTGGCTTGCTAAGAGGATTCATATAGTTCAAGTCGTTTTGCTCTATCTTTACTTGTTCAGATGTAATGCCCGAAAAACTGAATTTTACATGTTATCCCTATGACGGGCATGTTTTGACCTCTCGTGACCTTAAATGTGACCTGACAAAAAAATGGTTCAAATGTTTTCGATGGAGAAGTGGATGGGCAGCCCAACGCCGTTTACTGTTTTTCGCTACCTACCGTGGTTCTCGAGATCTTAGGGGGCGGGTACCCGCCCCCCCGTCAATGCGAAGGTGGCTCAGACCCCCGTCAATGCGCGTGTTAAAATTTTCACAGAAGTTGTAAAATGGTGAGGGAAAAGGTATGCCAAGTACGGCGGCGCTACGCGCCGACGTTTTTCTGCTATCTCCGAAAAACCCGAGGGGGGCGGGTACCCGCCCCCGTCAATGCGCGTGTTAAGCTTTACTCTCCTTTAAGACTAGATAAGCTCTTAGAAACACAGTTTGAGCCATTTTTGAAACGACTCCTGCTCAGAGGTCTGATTTGGACGTTAACCGAACCTTTGATTTGATTGGTTTTAACGCTTTAACACAGATCGGCTGAGAATGAAGCAAGCTTCATTGCATGACAAGGAACATTATCACCACCATCAGAAAGAGAGTGAGTGGGTGAGGGGAGAGGAGGCTGTATGCTGAGCTTTGGCCTCATACTGACACTAATACGCCCAAGCTAAAATTTAAGACTCTAAGCCTAGGCTTAACATTCGGCTCTTGCTTACAACTAGGTTCTCAGACTTTTGGTAAGTTATTTTTCTGAAATTTTAAAGTTTTTTATGAAAAGCCGGGTACCAAGTCCTTGGCGCCCCGCCAGCACCAGTATAGTAAGAGCTAGGTGATAGTGTTAACCTAAAATGTTATCAAATTACTCAATATAACCATTCCGGAAGCTTCAAGCTTTGCATGATTCGTTTATTATTGTTAACACAAATGAATATCAAGTTTACTGCAGTGCAGGTAGGCTAATGAGCTTGCCACTAGGTTTTCATTCGACAAATATGCGTTCAAAAATTACTGTAGCATGGCTTCAGGTAACAGAAGAAAGGGCGCCGCATCAACAATAGAGGTGACAAATCATGCTACTTGTCGCTGTGAAAGTTTTTTTTGCAGCCGTAACTGCTCTGCCATGCTCCTGGCCTGAAGCAGCACGATGCTGCTGGCATCACTGATGTCGTACATAGCGTCAATGGCGGATTTACATCTGCTGTTTGGCGTGGGTGGGGTGAGTAATGGGGCCCAAACTCGTGAAAAATGTGGTGCTAATTAAGAAAATCGGTCAAAACCGAGAGTTTTGGGGAGCAAATAATTTTTTTCTCTCCCCTCTCTCATCATATTGGTTGCTACGAGTATCTCCCCCTTTCCCCCATCATGCTCTTGGTCGTAGAATCAAAGGAATATAAACATGAAAATAATATTTTTTGTTCAAAATGTTATTTTTGTTATGCTCAAAATCTTGCTATTAGATGTTATTTCACACCATTTTGCACACGTTAGCTAATTGTGCTAATGCTAGAGGACTATGCGCATTTTAAAAGTTTCTATTTATCGGCATAATTTTTACAGATGGCACCCGACAGGGAAGGGGGGGTGAAATAACGATGTTATGTAGCCTTGATGTGTCGTCACCATTCTCCCGGTTGTTTTTGCTCTTACGTCAGTATTTTGAACTCTGTGGTTAGCGGTCCCCAGCGACCGTGATATGGCCGGAAGCGAAACAGCTTTCAAGAAGCGATTAGCAGGCCGCAAGTGCCCAATACGATGCGTTTGCTTTGCTTGAGTAAGCTTCATGGGAAATGACATCAATAATAGCCCTGCCAGAACGCTCTGCTAATTTTCCGGTCTCGGAGCTGGCCATGGTGCACAACAGGACTGTAACTTAGAGTTTAAGGACGTTGCTGTTATTCCCTAACTTTATATAGAATCACAGAATGGATGGGGGGATGGAAAGTGGCCAATAGCCATGGTTTTTGCCATTTTTTTCGCCAGGAGGAGAGACTGGGTAACGTTTCGTGTCATACTTTTGCGTATCGACAACTCAAAATCCTGTGGGGGATCCATAATTACATCGTCAAAAATTATTACTTAATTTTTATAGCCATCAGAAACGGGAAACACCGCCTTGACCCTACCTGCCAGCAAACATCAACTGTTGGGGTATATTACACGATGATTATATAAAGGCGTCTAACCATTCAGTCATTTCTCGGCGGCTGCGATCTGATGAGGAACACTTCCTCCAAGGTATGACCCTCAGGGGCGAGCTACCGCTAACTTTTTGGGAATGCTGATGCTTCCTCAGTGAAATATCCTTTGTTCCCTAAAGGTCTGCTTCCGTTCCCATCGGGCCCTCTTCCAGAAACATATCCGGGGCCCCACGACACATTTATTCCAATCCCTCAGGCTGAGAGCAGCGAAGCCCTCGAGATGTGACTCGGTGCCTGCCCCTCCCCTGAAGTTACGAAGTTGCATCAAAGCTACACCGCTGATAACTGTCACCTTACCTTCAACTCACGGAGAGGTGCCCGTGGAGCTCAGAGACTGACCTGACATTGACCTGACCTTTCAGGACGGACGGGGTGACCAACCACCAGAGCCGGGCATGGATGAAGAACCCTTCTCAGCCCTCAATGCTGCGAGTCAAGCTCAACTATTTCCTCTGTAAGTCGGCTTTATAGGATTTCTTTTTATTATTTTAGATTTTGTCCAAGTTGTTCTCAGTTCGACTGTTGGAGTCGGAGTCTCACTAAAGTCATCAATGGACTTGTCACGGAGACCCCGACCCCACCACCCGAACGAGCAACTCCTACAATGAAGGGTTGATTTAGAAGCCAAAGTTTAACATCCCACAAAGCACAAAGCATTTTGTCGTGAAGAACTGGCCCCGGCAAAACTTCTCACTCCATAGCAAACGGCTGCTGTTTTCCTAAGGCTATGGACTCTCGACCACTTTCTTACGATTTAGCAAGCGGCTGCCGGTTTCTTAAAACGGTGGATTCCCCACCAGATTCGCACTTCCTTGCAAGCAGCTAACGTTTTCCTAAAACAGTGGGTTCTCCACCAACTGGAGTGCCAGGCTGTCTTCCAAAATATGCTCAAAACGGGACAATCGTTGCGTGCCACGAGGTACTGCCTTCAAATATGTGCTTACTTTCATGACGTTATTTCCGTGTCAAGTCCTGACCAGCAATAGATATCAGCAAGCTCTATCTACAAACTTTGCAAAAGGATAGAAATAATCGCACGCCACCAATAAATTGCGAAGCTTTATTCGAACGAAATCCTCCGCTACACTGACAGATACAAGGGGGCTCGAGGGGCTTAAACTCCAACCCCGGAATTTCTGAGTGTCTGTAATAATCACACAACAAAACGTTCCTCTATGTAAAGCTCGGGTAGGGTTGAGCCCCTAGTCACCCTCCTAACCCCCCCCTCATGGCAGACTGGGCCCGCCACTGTTCCGTTACCATGATATTACATCAATCTGACCCGGAGGCTCCCGTGCGACCGTTGATTTATACCTCTCCTCCGCTTTGTACGTGAAGACGTTCCTCTAGCCCAGTTTTCCCCACTCCGCCAGCGGAGTGTGTCTCCCTGTGTGACGCGCGTGACAGTGACGCGTCACGCACCGTCACGGACCAGCGGGACCGCCCGTGACAGCTGCGTCGGGTGTGTACTCGCGTCACGGGCGACCGTCACGGTGGATTACAATATTTCCGGTTATATGAGCTGAAAAGATTAAAGCACCACGATACAATCATCCTATAAAACCAGAAACCCGTTATGAGTTGTAGACTTTAGCTTTGTCAGGGTCTGGGTCTTGATCACGGATGTGCCATTTACCAAGCATGACAATCGTGCCCTGACTCTTCATTGTGCGTGTGTGTGTGCGGGCAGACAATAGAAATGAAGACTACCAGGTGATCGCTACCGACTACAGCAACTTCACGATCGAGTACCAGTGCTCCGGCAGTAACCTACTGGACAAGCGAGGTCAGACCAGTGAAAGGAGTCGGATGTGATGGAGATTATGTCGCATGATTAACTCAGTGAAGCTGTCACCTGAAGTACGTGCTCTTGTATTAGATTCTAAATTCTCGCTGAATCCCATTGGAATAATCATTGCTAGGTCTTCATGTTTTTCATTAACGTGTCTCTGGTATCAACCCAGGGAATGCCTGGCTGAGCGGCAGAGCTTCGGCCTCCTGGCCACGGGTGCCAGCTTAAGTCTACTCAGGTTCTGTCAAGCTTAGCCACCAGTATAAAAAACGGGGGTCTGTCCTCTCATACGTCCTCGATGGCTGGACTTGCCATCTGTTGGCGCCGGCAGAAGTGGGATGACTAACTCTGAGCTGGCCCGGCAGAGACGGTGTGGCTGCTGACGAGGGACCAGCTGCCGCAGCCGCAGACCCTGGAGCGGGCCTTCTCGGCCCTCACCCAGCTGGGAATGGGCAATGTGAATATGCAGCGCGAGTACCAGCGCTGCTCTACCTCCCCAGAGGTACGGCACTGCCAGGCACGCGATTACGGCTGACTTGAAATCAGATAAATAATTTTTGTTCAGCTCAAATTTCAGAAGATTGAAAATGAGTGAGCTTTTTGCAAACCAAATGGATAGATGCAATGTGTAGCAGAAGTAAATGTATAACATTCAAGAGCATCTTTTATTGATTAGGAAAATACGTAACGCGCAATGCGAAGCTTTTGTCACAGAGCAAATTAAATTCAACAGTTTTTAAAGAGCTTAAAGTTTCCTCCGGGTTATGTAGAGTCCTTTATTTCAACACATTCCGTTGAATTCAACACATTCCGTTGTCATCGAGAGTATTTTGGAAGTATTTATGGTTGTTTGCCATCTCTCTGGAGGCACTTACAATGTTAACATACCGCAATGCTACCAATTTGCTAAAATTAGTACATTGAAAAAGTGTTGGGAAGCGTCAGTTTCTTTCCCTGAATGCAGATACAACTAATTTTGCTTGATATGCGAATTCATGAAACTGGATCGTATCTCGTACCTATCTGTGGCTACCCCAGCAGTGTTGCATCCCAACACAGTATTTCTCCTCGCAAGGTATTCAGTATTTGAGTATCTCAGGAAGGTCTCCTAAGGCCAGATTAAGACCATATGAGAGAGACATGGCAAGCCATTTTTGATCAAACATATTCTAGAGTCTCAGCCAAGTTAATATAAATGCTTCAGGTTTTGCCAAAGCATGGTCGGCAATTGGTGACACTTCCGGGTGGCATTCATCCCGAATCTAAGGAACTTTTTAGTTTTTAAGTAGTGAAATTTGAAGACCCATCAACTCTACCATGTTTGTATCTGTGAGGACTTCCGTGACGTGTTTGTCTGCTTGCGGGCAGGTGGCGCGGCGTCGGACAGGTCGGCGGGGCCCCGGGTTCGTGCAGTGGCTGGTGGGGGGCGGCCCATCACGCGCCGGCCGGCCCTCCCTCTGGCAGTGGATGACAGGGGGCGCCTCCAGGCAAGCTGGCAACCGCCGCAGGGGCACCAGGTACTCCGGCCTCCTCAGCTGGCTCGGATTCTGAACTCGGCTCTTGGATGAATTCTTCGCGAGGGAGCAGGACGTGACTGAAATGAAAGTGTGACACGTCCATGCAGTAAACGCAACAGCATGTGGTAGGGACAGGCAGATGCGTGGCGAGGAATTCCAGGACTTCGGGATCCTGCAGCTCTGAGCTGTCAGCCCATAACCGTATGCTTCATGGCGCAGATATTTGGCCGTTGTATGTAGTGAGAAGCTACGGCTGTCCATGTTTCAACGAACCAATCTCAGGGTTGCACTTCGTGCTGTATTTTGAATCGAATCTGCAGAAACATATATTATGATGTTGTAGCGATAATCAGAATGACCTACAGACCAGCTACTTAGCCTTGTGCAATTACAATGTCATAAATAGAATTATATTTTTCCGACATTACAGTATCTGTGTTGCCCGATAAATTTGTTAGCGCCGATGTTCCGTTGTATTGTCTTTGCTGTTGAGTTAAAACGCCAGATATATACTTTTTGACTGTAGGTAAAATGATTTTTTCTGTCGCACTGAATTTAATGCTAGCCCTTCTCTGCGAGGGACCGATTTGCATGTATATAGGTAGTATTTATTGTTAGTAAGATGTTATGCTCACAATTTAACAGACGGTGGTAGCGTGTGCTGTTGGCATTCCCGTAACACGGGTAACTCCGAATGCGATTTGCGAGGATAGAACAGAGGATTTGGATTTGCTACAGATGTGTGTAAGATGTTGCAATTAAGATGATGAAATATATTGGGGATGACGTTCAGATAATTGTGAGGAAATTCCAATGCACGTGAATTTTAGTTTCATTTTATTGTATTTCTTTTGATATTGGTCAATAATGTTAGAAATGGGCTGGCTATGTTTGAATAATTATTTACTTGTTCAATAAGTTGAGCAGACATGACGTTTTGGACACCTATGAAACACTTGGACCTTGGCGTCCATGGATTTGGCGGCTTCTGCTGCTGCTTCTGCTGCAGCTCCTGTTGCTGCTTCTACTGCTGCTCCTTGGATATCAATATCGACTCTGCTGTTCTTGATATGGTGAATGTACGCTTCAGCAGTACCTATAAGTTTATTTCAAGTGGATACTGGAAATATTTAGGAACACCTGACGCTCCTCAAATATTTAAACCCAACACACCACTGGAGCCTGAACCAGCGACAGAAGTCGTCACTTTGGTGTACTGCGACACAGCCAGCTTTCTTTTCCGCGGTCACCAGCCGCCCCGCTGTGATCACTTTCCCGTGGAGGCACTTAATCGTGCCCGGGTCACGCGTGGCAGTGTGTGCAGAACAGGTGTCCCCAATTTCGACAGGAAAAAGTCCTGGGTGCCGGCTTGCTAGCAGAGCCGCTATGATAGCCGGGTTTTCGAATAATATAGAAACTAGCGGGGACCGTCACCCCTCGTGCACTAAACACGGGGCACCTCCGTCCCAGCCGCTCCACAGCCACGAAAGCGAGTTCACCGACTGCGGCGAGGAAGGCTTTATTATTAGCTCACGGATGCATGTAACGGTAGAAAGGTCGGTTGGCTTCTACGGCCAAGAGTGGAAAGAATCGAATACAAATGTGTGATAATGTTTAAAAGAGGATTAGTGGGGAGGGGCATTTACGCCTCGAGGCTATATTTTACATGAAAACAGAATCAGTTATGGTTGTTTGGCTCGTCCGCATCATTTCGATTTGTAAGATGAGATTTCAATACAGATAGTTTATAGTTCTAAATTGTGGTAGCCTTAGCACCTGGCGTCTACTTGGTAATATATTCCTGGTTTTCTTCTTTGCAGGGCCAGAGTCCTAGGGGACTCTATTTCCCGGAAATTCCTAAATAACTAAGCGATACCCGCATTGCATTTGTCCCCATGACTGCTAAAAGGATAAGCTGTCAAAAGAAGAGGATTCCACCGGCGGCGACCCACCGTGACCCTGGTGGTGGAGGGGAGTGGAGGAGCCAAGAAGAAGTACGCCCAGAAACACTGAATCTCCGACAACGTTGAGTGTTGCGCATAGGCTGATCCAGGAGCAGCTTTTAGAGGGGCCAAACCAATGTTTCGGGGAGGGATGGATCGAGAAAAGATTGCGAGAATATATTATTTTTAAAGAAAGACGGCCAAATTTGGTCCTTTTGATGAAAAATATATTATTTTAGGCTTTGGTAGGGGCCACGGCCCCCTTGCCCTCCCCCACAACCCTTGGATCCGTCAGTGGTTTTGGGACACAAGAAACATAAAATCAGAGTTTTGCCGATACACTCTGCAAGACTGACATCTCGGTTCAGACCCCATGTAAGTACCACATTTCCTTTAGAGTGGATGATGTCGATCCCTGCGCTTGCTGTAGATCATTTTTTGGTTTCTGAACGCTGCCGGAGACCAAGTATTTCAACTCCAGCATGCTGAAGTAAAAACACTTCAGAAATGTTAGTTGTTTTGCAGAACTAGTGGAAACGGTACCATCAAACCCACTTTACGCGTTCGTCCAGCATTCGTCTTCTGAGCATTTCCCAAGCCATTGACTGGCGCTGCTGCGGGAAGCACCTCGGTGACGTCAGTACCAGTTCCAGTACGTCGCTTCCGGTACGTCATCCTCTCCTGCAGGGAGATACGCACATGCCTGCCTTCTTGCTGATGCACAGGTTGACGCAGCGAAGAGCATCTCTGACAGTGCAGCTCGGCCGCCAGCGGGTGTTCCGGTACCGGCTGTGTCTGAAGCTGTGGAAGAGCCAGACTCTGCTGAGGGTGGCAGCTCTGCAGTGAGAGCCGCTCAGGTCTCTGCTGGCGGCGACGCTCTGACAGAGATATGTGGCAGTCCCGAATCGGCGTCAGCAGGAACAGGCTCTCATCCATGGACTGTCTGAGCGGTCGTGCTGGGGAGCATCTCTGACCCGCCTGTGATCTCGAGATATCAGAATGAATCAGGCCAGAGCGCTTCAGCTGCTGAGGAAACGGATTGCTCCGGTCCTCTGACTCGCACCCTAATTGGCTTCTGTCTAACTCCAGAGGGCGTAGCACAAGATGCGTCTCAGTTCCCTTCACTAATTTTGTTCCCGTTTCAAAAGCCTGCTGATGAGCTGCGTTCCTCTCGTGATAGTTGCCGTTAAAATTTCTGAACTTATCCTGCTCATCCATGAGAGGTGAAGTGACCGGATATAACTTACGCGTTTCGATATCACACCCTTCATTCTTTTTGCGCTCCGGACGACACTCTTCCCCATCTTTCGACTCAGATCCGTCATTGATGCTCCGTTCGGATGTTAAGTGGGGTGACAAGCCTTGGGAGGTCGCCTGGCCTGCGACATGAACTTCCGGCTCAGTCTGACTCGGGCGAGAAGACCGGGCAGACCTGACGTGGCCTGAGTGTATAGCTGTCGCCAGACATCGGCCGGTCAGGGTATGAGCGGACGCCGAGCGGCCATATTTGTCGAATCTGGTGGGCGCCCCGCAGAGATGTCGTCTTGGAAGGGATTGAGAGCGGCGCCGCAGGGACAGGGCCCTGCCCAGACCGAGTTTTCCAGTGGACTTGCGACTGACTCGGCTGGACCTCCGGCTCAGGCCTGCCTCCAAATCCACTCCATTTCTGAAAACGGCCGATGATAACTGCGAAGGAGAATTAAACTTCAGCCAGTGTTTTTTTAATCATAATATTAATACGCATGCTGCGCTCATTAATTTCAGAACTTAAAACAAAGCTGCATCATATATTTTATTATTTCCTATAAATTTAGGTAACATATTTTGACAGCAATTCACAAAATTATCAACTTCACTGAGCAGAATTTGCTCTTGCACTCAGGATAAGCACACGCGAACACACGTCACACAGTGGTCGCACGAAGTTAGGGGAAAGTGGGGGGAGGGGGTCACGGACACCGTAACGATGGTGTAAGTTTTCGATGACTTAACACGCGCATTGACGTGGAGGGGCGGGTACCCGCCCCCTCGGGTTTTTCGGAGATATCAGAAAACGGCGGCGCGTAGCGCCGCCGTACTTGGCATACCTTTTCTCTCATCATTTTACAACTTCTGTGAAAATTTTAAGGTTAGGTCATCTCAGGTCAGGTCACCAGCACAGGTCAAGTGACCCAACCTCAAAAAAAGTTTAAGATAGCATAAGTCGGAGCAGGATGAACTTATCCGAATGAAACTCATGTCACATAATGGCCCCACCGAGATCTCTAAAATATGTTCCGGTATTTTTGATATCGATGACCTAAGGTCAGCTACGAGGCATGACCTCTCCATTGGAAATACATAGGAAAAATTGTTTTTACGGAATAACTCAGTAACGGATGGTGTTCGAGCATTTGTTTTAGCTGCATTAGACTCGCCTGGGGTTTGCAGTTCTAATGATATGCATTTTATATAATTTGACCCTGACCTGAGGTCAGATCAGGTCAAATCCTTGATTTGACCTAGCAAGGTCAAATTATATATCATTCGATTCGACTTTCTGAGAGGATTCATACGGTTCCAGCCGTTTTTCTCTATCTTTACTTGTTCAGATGTAATGGCCGAAAAACTTAATTTACATGTTATCCCTATTACGGCATGTTTTGACCTCTCGTGACCTTAAATGTGACCTGAGAAAAAAATAGTACATATGTTTTCGATGGAGAAGTGGATGGACAACCCAACGCCGTTTACCGTTTTTCGCAGCCTACCGTGGTTCTCGAGATCTTAGGGGGCGGGTACCCGCCCCCCGTCAAAGCAAGGGCCCCGTCAATGGTGTTATGACTCCTATTTCTGTAGAAATACTTCAGACATTTATCTACCACTTTGCAAGAAGCTATGTGTCTGTACTTATCATACCAAAATTTGCGTAAAGTTTAGAAAAAAGTAGCAAAAGTCCATTTCACCCCACTCAATGTCACCCCATGGGGAAAGATGGACACGATGAACAAAGTGATCGAACCAAGCCTTGAAGATTTCCCTCTGCATTCACCCATTAGGCGACTGTCGTCCACCGTGGGAAAGGGGGCATTTTCTTACTTTTTCCGTCAAACGGATAAAGGGGGTCATGCTTTATCTGAATTTTTTAATGGAGGAGGATTAAAGGAAGATACGCGAAAAAATTATTATTGTGGTTTCCTGCTATTTGAAAAATCCTGATTACGAAGCTTTCAACTATTTTTGTATCTTCGGCAAAATTTTGGGAGGCCACTCACTTATTATTGAAATAGGTTAACAGTTCCGATAAAATGCTGAAGCCTTCACCCATCACTTACTTTTCGAAAACTATTTAAAGTTGAAAAGCAATGTTTTTTTATAATACAAATGTCTGTTCTCCTGTATTTGTATTTGAATTAATTTTAAAAAGCTTTCAAAAACTACAAAATGAATTAGTTTGCCCTAGAAACGGGAAAAACATAATTACTCAAGTATTCAGCGGTTTCGTACCTCGGGCCTTGAGTCGTTTTCTGCCTCAACCTCAGGATGACAAACCTTTTGCGTCAGATAGGTGACGTGACCCCGGTTTGTGTAGGAGTGTGATATCCTGTTTAGGTAATGACATCCTTTTTTTGATTTGCAATAAAGTAAGGAGTCAAGTAAAGAAGGTCTTTGATCAGTTTGAGAATTCCTAGGCTTCTGATTGGTTAATTGCGATTTCTTTTAAGCCCTATATTTCTGTTTCAAAAGAGTTTTAGAATGTTGTTTTTCTAAAGTAATTTTCTTCTATAGTAGTCCAAAGTTTTACATCACTGTTTAGGATAGATATGACCTAATTCTTATAGAAATTGATAGCGTTAGCTGTCTGTACGTCATATACACCGATATGAGGTGTACCGGTAAAGTCGTCTAGAATATTGACTTTGAAAGCAATTTTAAGGCATTTGCAGGCCGAAATCGCCAAAATGAGAATAGGACTCCTGAAACAACTTTTTGTGACCTTTTGAGCAAGCCAATAAATTTTTTCCGTATCTCCCTTTGAAGTATCAAGGGCTGTCGTGGAGCTGTGCATATGTTGATCCAGGATCGCCGATCAGGGCGGCGGGGCACCTTGCGGGGGGTGCCATCCGGATCAGGGGGCGGGTGCGCACCCAGAGGGGGGCGCAACTTCTCAACTTCTCTAACTTTTCCGCAACTCTCACCCTGTTGGAAGGGATTTTGGGGATCAGATCGACTTATTCAGAGGCTCCGCCGGGACTTGAACCCGGGACCGGTAGCTTAGAAGACAAGGGTGATATCCACTAAGCCACCTCATCCCCACTATCAGCCTTTATTTATTTAAGCTTATATTATATAAAATTAAATATACTCTTGTAGGGGGTAACATGGACACCATGTCCGTCTTACCCCACACGTGGTGTCCGTGTTACCCCACTTTCCTCTTCCTAAACAAACTTGGATATGAATCGGACGCCATTGGGATTACACAGTCAGCGACTGCGGTGAACAAAAGGTAACATCTTGATGAGCCATATTACGTAATACCAATAAAGTATCTATAGAAGCATCCATGTAATCACCTTACGAATTTGACTGTGAAAAACACATGAGTTGCAGTTTTTACTATTATGTAAATTGTATAAGGCCGGACCGGACCCAACGTTGCTCAGCGACTGACGCGCGCTAAAAGGAAGCGTATTACACGCTTTTCCCGGTCGTGACACTGTCAGTTCTTCCCAAACAGGGGGTGTCCGTCTTACCCACGGTGTCCGTGACCCCCCACTTTCCCCTACATGGACACACTGCCACACGGGCCAAGTCACACGGACCACTGAAACACGGGCCAAGTCACACAGACACACTGTCACACGGACCACTGTCATACGAACACACTGGCACACGGACCACTGGCACACGAACCACCGTTCTATACACTACATATCATGTGCATTCCACAACTTCATCAGTGCAATCTTTCCCGGCACATTTACGCCTAATTTCCGAACAGTAGGAAATCACCGCAAGAATTTGTATTCCACAAGCAATCTTTCCCACCTCGTCACGAGCGCTGACGTCTGTCAAGGACGTTTTCATCGATTCCACTTCCTTGCTTTGACGGGTCAAGCAGGGACAGATCCATCGGCCACGCTCATCTCTGCAGCAGGAAATAAGCAGAAACCCAACCAGGAACCTGCCAACAAGCAGAATAGGGCAGGGAAGTCCTCCATCAGATCCAGGTAAACAAATGGGGAGCTTGGAAACGGCCAAGCTTCAACGTATTCTCCACTTTCTTAAGCTAAACTTGATCGGATGCCCCAGAGCTCCATCACTGAAAATTGAAGCCTATGGTTGCTTATTTGTGACCCTATGTTTATTTCAGTTTCCTCTCAAGTGTATGGTTTTGGACCCAAGTGGCTGTGCTTACATGTAAACGAACAGCTGGGCCTTCAGAATTCACCCCCAACACGTGCCTAATTTTACAATCCTCTACATATCCTCGGCGACAGCCGTAACCTGCAAGAGGTGCACTTGAAGGGGAGTACAAACCTCCTGGTAGAGGCCAACTAACCAACCAGATAGAATGAACTCACCAGAGCACGGGGTTGCAGAAGATGCTGATGGGTACGAGTGCTTCTCTCCAGGAGATCATCTCCGTCTGGTTGGGAGCGGGACGGGGAGGGCCGAGACTGTCGAACCCTCCCATCCAAGCCTTAATCATCTGTCACCGCCCTCCGTCTCCTGTGGTGGCGGCACCAAAGCACACCGTGTCGTCAGAGGAGATGGTGAAGCTCGCCTCAGAGTCGAAGCTTCGTCTGCGAGCTCCGGCAGCCTTCTGCGGTCGGCGGCGGACCTCTGAGACCGGCGGTCCATGGCCTTGTGACAATGATGACCTGGCCTCGCCATAGAGCGGCTGAGCTGTTGCCGAACCTGACCCTGCAGCTTCCCCTCGTCAGGCCTCGTCAATGGGAAATGTCTGCACACGGTTAACGTGAAGCTCACCTGGGCAGTTAACGCCATGTTTGTGTGACAAGAGATGTCGCGCTCGGCAAGATTGCCCATTCCAACGGAAGAAGATTGCACAGCATCTGGAATGAATCTACATACTCTTTTCGCCTCTAAGCCAGTCGCTGCAGGTCAGCAGCGTATAGAATCCGGTCTAGATGCGATCACAAGCCTCTTTTGCCAGTTCTCATAGTGGATGAGTCGGGGCTCTGCGTGTCTGTCCTGCGCTCCAGTAGCGGGAGGGAGGCTGATCGACCTTCGGCTATTGTTCCAGGGCGCTGACGCCAGCACGCGGCAGCAGCCAACCGCGGGCACATATTAGGTGACTGAAATGGGATCTCTGTTGAGCCTATTGGGGGATTAGCGCCACGAGTTCTGCTAATCTAGTTGTTCACACGATAAGTGGAATTGAAGGGTCAAACATAGTCACAGCTTTGGACTCCGCCAAACACTTCTCTAGAAAAAGATGTCTATACGACCTAAGGACAATTTCTGTTACCATCAACGGAATTCAGACTATGGGAAACGACGATCTTTCATGATCCCAGCTTCAGGCAAGTTTTTATTTGTTGCTCTGAGCCGGGGGTGTAGCCAAGGGGGGCGGCAGGGACAGCCGCCCCTCCCTGAGGGCCCGAAGGGCCTCCTGAGGACACGAGCCGCGTAAAGCGCGGCTCATCCGCACTATGCTCTGTGGCCAAATTTGGCATTTTATACCAGACAGAGCCCTCTTAAGCCCTCTTCAGCACTCAATTATGTAACAAGCAGGGCCCTTTTTACCCATCAGGGCCCTTTTTGCGCTGTCGCAGGGGTCCTTTTCGGGGCGCCGCCCTTACCCTGAGCGAAATGCTGGCTACGCCCCTGCTCTGAGCCAGAGGAAGATCTGAATCATTACTCCTCTTTTGCAGTCGATTCGAACGGGTCCTTCTACATGACGCCCATTTTTATTGATAATCGCAGTGGTCAGCGACAGATATTAATATAAACAAACTAAGCGACAGCTATAACCAAACTATCTTATTTTATTTCCCAGCGAAGTTGTACGGTGCCAGTTTCCTGCTTCTCAGTCCGTAGTTACAATATTGGAAATTGATTAAAAAGTCGTATGTTTCAGCGGTGCATTTTTCTAGTCGCCCTTTCTCCTAAATATCATTTTCATGCTTATAACCTTTAAGTGGCCTTTACTTACGACACAACCCAAATCAAATGTATGATTAGCACTTCAAATCTTATCAAAATGATGTGTGAAAAAGCGCCAGGTCACTAAATGCTCTCTAAGAACCCACATACAAACCACATGAAAAACAGGGAGTGGATGTTAATACCATCAAATGTGTATATCTTGATTATTACCATTATGTTAATTACCCTAGTAACACAGGACCATGGTCACAATGTTGTGTAAATGTTACGTATATATTGTGACAACATAGCCCAGCAATGTTGCCAGAATATTTTTTTGTGGACACGGAACAATGCTGTGGCTATATTGTCAGGACAACATTACGGGAAGTCAAATGTTGGTATAATTCCTGTATTTAATACAAAATCCCTACAAAAACATGTTTTTATCGTATTATTGTTACGCAAGAGTTTCAAAATACTCCTATGTTTCCTTTCCCAGACAAATTATTCCTTGCCATAATGCCTTGATGTGATAGCAATGTTGTAGAAATATTGCATCAATGTTATTGGGGGCATTATTGCTTGGAAAATATTGCTACAACATTGTTGCAATATTATGGCAATGCTGTTAACATATTGTGGCAATATTGTTTTATGTTGTTGTGACAATGTTGCTAAAGCATTGCCTCGACTTTGCTACAATGTTTTGGATATGTTACGGATCTGTTGTATAGATGTTGATATGACAACATACCTGCAATATTGGTTTTCAATATAGCTGTAATATTGTTTCCTAATATCGTGGGAATGTCCAGTTTACTGATCATCGTCACATTTGTTCGAGTCCATCAGGAATAAGGCTGGAGTTTCCGTTGAGCAGTTTATTACAGTCGGACGATATGAATACACTGCGGCCGGCCAGTGCTGCGCGCAGACGACCCGCCCCGTGAGGCATTGAGTAATTTATCGCAGTCGGACGATGTGAACACGCGCGGCCGGCCAGTGCCGCACGCAGACGGCCCGACCCATGAGGCGTAGAGCAGTTTATCGCAGTCGGACGATGTGAACACACGGGGCCAGCCAGTGCCGCGCGCAGACGGCCCGACCCATGAGTGTTATAATCCCGTTATGCTCTGCGGCTTCGTCTCGCGCACACGTAAATGCTCTGTGCGGTAGCAGGCTGTATTAGGCTCGACTCCCGAGCACCGACTGCCGTGACCACATGCATGCACACCGGTCACCGCCGCCGGTCAAGCCCGGCAGGGGCAGCGTAAGCACGCCGGCCGGCGGGGGATCACAACAATAAGGCATTGAGCAGTTTATCGCAGTCGGACGATGTGTACACACGCACCCGGCTAGTGTCACGTGCAAACTCAGGTGCAGACTACCCGACCTGTAAGGCGGGTCAGGCCACGGTAGATGCCATGACGTCACGCTTGACATGACATCTCATTGGTTGGCGCCGGTCCGGTGACATGGTCGGCGCGGAGCACCGAGTGGTGCGAATATACAGAACCCGCACAACGTTGTGTGATAACACGTGTGACCAAACAGTGACAAAAATCGAAGAATTAGCCGGTGGAAAAATTGAATTAGCCGGTGGAAGGCCTCGCATCTTTGAGGGAGAGACATTTCACCAGGGCTTGTCGGTGTTGGATTGTGGCGCAACTGTCCTTTATTTTCCATCTCCATCATCTCTGGCAGTCCAGATGAAATTATCGAGTGCACTCCACATCCATTGTTACAATGTTCCCGCTACTACATCGTCACAAGGTTATCTCGAAATTTTGCTGCAATATTGTTTTCACAACATCGTCACAAGCATTGTTTTCATAACACCGCTGCAATGACAACCAAGTACCGATACGTTGTTGGACCCACAATATACCGCCTAAATTTTCAAACGTTGCACCCGGAACTGAATATCTCGCTGCACTAGTTTTATTATCACATAAGCATGTCAATATTGTTTTTGGAATATTGTTACAATAATGCTTTCACAATATTGCTGCAAAGTTGTTGTGGAAACATTGTCACAATGTTGCACTAACAATGTTTGCTATCGTTTTTATTCGATATAGAGGGACTGCTTGGAGCACTCGATCAAACATGACTATGCCGAATTTCAAATCATGTATTTTCTTTACAAATACCACTTGGTTGTATCAACAACTTTGTAGAAACAATTTATACAATATTGCCGCCCCCACGTTGAGTTAAGGCGTTCTAAGCACCTTGTTTGGTTGTATCCACATTGTAGGCTAAATATTGAGACAATATTACACCCACAATAGTTTTGCCCGCAGTACTGTGACAATGTTAACCCTCGCCCCACCGGGGGCCATCGATGGCCCACCCAAAGGTTTTTCCGGGATAGCAGAAAAACGAAGAGGCGCAGCACCGCGGTTGAGAGCTCTACCTCTCACTGCATCATTTTCCCACCATACCTGAAATTTTTTTACCCCGGGTCACCCAAGGTCAGGTCACCAGACGAGGTCAACCAAGGCCACCTCACTTCAACTTTAGAGCTCTGTAAGAGTTACATTTCAAAGTCGATGGATTTGAAACTTCCTACACTTTAAGGCCCCTCCAGGGTCTACAAGGTGTATATCCGGGATTTTTCGATTACGTGCTCCGAGGTCAGGTCACGAAGTGACCTCTCCCATTGAAAAAGCATGGGAAAAGCTGTCTTATGATCTAAAAGTCACAAAAGCGATTGAAAATGCTCAGCTTGATCAGAAAAGCGTTCTTGGACACCCTTTCACGGATTCCAGGGGCCATATTTGCCCTTGGACCTCTCCAAGGTCATCCAAGGTCACGAGGGGTCAAAAACAGTATTTTGACAATAACTTTTGACCTAATTAAGCTAGAGCGCTGAAACAAACACCATCGTGTTTTTCTTGTCACTGGCTTTCATTTGATATACAGCAAGGTCACTTTCTGACCTTTCGTGACCTCAGGTCATCTTAGGTCACGAGGTGAGCTCTGGAGGTCACTTCTTAAGTTTCACATACTAGAAAAAGGACTGACAATTTCCTATAAAATGTACTTTACCAGACCTCAATAGCTCTAATGGCATAAGAGTTATGTCCAGTTTGCTTAAGCATTGCATATTTGAGTGAAAATGGCCGATTTGACCTAATTTGACCTCTGGAAGTCAAGCCATTGACCTGAGCACTAAAACATGTAAGGAATTTCGTACTGAATTCACGCGAGCTTTCTATTGCACTTCGCAGATTTGCGCTAACGTCCATATTTTCGGAGTTAGAGGGGGTCCATCGATGGCCCCCGGTGCGGCCAAGATGGCTCTGGACCCCAGGTGGGGCGCGGGTTAAAGCAATGTTGTGATGACAATATTGTTTAGACAATATATCCACGATCATTGTCACAATGTTGTGTGCTACTAGGGTAATGTATGATAATTCTTAACGTTTGTACTGAACTTATTAATTGTGTGTACTGACGCCAACTTGGGACAAATCTGCTGAAAAGGTGATAATTGTCCATGGCTTCTGTAGATGATGTGGTCAGTAGTTCTATAGTACCAGGATATTTTGCATTCCATAATGAGAAACAGTTTGAGTAAGAAGTGGGAGACATCATTCGGACTATCCGACTATATTATTTGCCACATGTGCTCAGTTTTCAAACCCAGTAAAGGTAAAAACAAAAATTAAACGGAATGTGGCACCTTGGTCGAATCCTGGAATTTAGTGTAATTAGGCGTACTTTTAGCCGAAAATAATGAGACCACTCATGATTTCTCTGAAAAATGTACAATAAGCTTAATATTTTGATTTTTAAAATACTCCTCTAGGAAAAGAAATAAATATCTGTCTGTGGATGATGTAATGATTTGGCAACCACTACCATACTCAAAACGCCTCAAGGGCTTCGATTGGCAGATGCCCATCGTGATATCAGCATATGTCGTCACACCAGCAGCTCACAACAATGGCCTCATGGCGAGAGGTACATGAGAGGTACATTTCAGGAAGGTTGTGGCTTTTTTCTACGGAAATATCGAGTTCAAAGACAAATGATATATAGAGTACCGGGTTTTCCGACTTGCTTTACAACTTGGCTATCTTAGTTAAAACCTCGTTATAAAGGTGCCACATTCCCTTTTATGTAGTCCCAGATTATTCCCAGCCACCTCCAAGAGCAAGAGCCGGTCCGTGGTGTGACGTCACGGACGTAAGGGGATTTTTTTCTACTACTGGGTCTACGGAAAATAATCCACATTGTTTGATGCTCACTTGAAAATGGACAGGGGCGCTGTCACGAAATTTTTACAGGGAGGACGGACCCGGGTTGGTGCTGACCGGGGAGGCAAATTTTGAGCGTATTCGGTACCTGACAGCATTAATGGTGATGGACCCAAAAATTTGAGGGGACATCCCCTGGTTGACCCAAAGGGGACACGTCTACCCCCGCCCCCCGCCCCCGCTTTCGTTGCCCAAGGAAATGGAAGAGCACGCAATAATTTCAATTGTGTTTCAAATGCAGAAATAAAGCATTCTTTTTAATTTGGTTGCATTTTTGGAATATTCTGGATAGTATTAATAGATCCTTGATACAGCCTTGGACTGGTGAGCATGTGACGTCACTCAGCATGAAGGAATCCCTCTTGATCATATCTTTAAATGAAGGTATTTTAGATTATCCCTACCTGCCGGAATTATAAATTCAGCAAGGAGGCAAGGAATCAATATTTTTAATGTCAAATACCTAATCAAGTATTCAAGAAAAATATTTACACAAGTGAAAGGTTATAGAGCGTGTGCTGTATTCACATTCTCATCTAAGCTGCAGCAGCGGCCAATGGTGGTCTTTGTAGTTTACCAGTTCTCCGCTAGGGTACAGTGCATCTGCAAAGGAGAGCCTGAGCCAGAGTATACATTGCATCAAACACTACCTTATTCTTCTCGGCGGCCTGACACTGACTTCAGAAGTACAATGAGGTTATCTAAAGGTGATAGTCGAAGGTGAGGGTGAGCTCAGATGAACTGTTAGAGGTGGCAGGTCAATTATTTTAAGCTTGAAGCCCGTACGCATATAGCACAAATGTTTCAGATGGTCTGAGACGTAAACGTAAGTGCTGAAATGATTGTGCACATTTCAATCTTTCCATAGCCTTTCTATGGATAGGTCACAAATGTGACTGACCTTTGTTCAAAGATATGAGAAATCCCGAATAGCAGAATTGTAGCTCCAGCTGCCCTATGCGACATAAAATGGGTTCCAATTGGTCCAATTCACTTCAATTCATTGATATCATTTGGTTGAGGTTCGTGGAAGCAATGCAGGCTCAAACTTGTTTGTAGGCGACGTCGCTTGTCCAGGCTCATGAATTGGGCTGCAAATGACCTTGTCTTGAAATTTAGACCAAACATAAAAAACGGAGAAGAGCTATGCTAAATGCATAGTAGCGCTGCAAACTAATGTTTTCAATCACTTCGAAAACTCTTATAGTGTTTAAACAACCTTAAAGACCCCCAATCGCTGTTTTCTATACAATTATGCAGATTGCATAGACTCGGGCATTTTTATTTTTGTTGTAATATGTGTTACAAGTGAACAAGTTTTGAAGCAACGTACGGATAATTTGTTCATATTTTGGATTATTGCTCCCTATGTAAGGTGTTCCCGGTGAAAATTTGTAGTTATATTATCTTGTATTGCACCAAATATTTCTCCGGAACATCGGTATGATAAAGAAGCAATAACATGGAATGGACGAACAGAAAAACCATACAACAGACAGCCTTTTAGATTCTTCTGCGCCATCCCGAAGGTTTTGGTACGGCCGAATGACAGAGGTTTGTCCGCTCGGCGTATTTGTCCGCCCCGGCGAGAAGGGCGTCTCCGACAGCTCACATCATGTCCAGCCCGTATCTCGTGTGCTGTGGTTGGTTGGTTGGTTGACACGGTTGACACAGGCATCCCCTGCCAGCGCTGTTTTTGTGTCCCAGATTTGGAGCCGTTTCTCGCAGCCGGCACCGCGTTATCTGTCAACGTGAATGTGTTGAATGGTGCGGTGGTGGAAGGGTAAAACGGAGAGCTGGAAGCATCGCTGCAACACGCCGGACCTGACGCGGAACCAGATTGCTTGGGTTGAACGTACGCACGCCCAAAATAGGTTTAAAGGGAATGTGGCACCTTGGTCGAATCCTGGAATTTAGTGTAATTAGGCGTACTTTTAGTCAAAAATAATGAAACCACTCATGATTTCTCTGAAAAATGTACAGTAAGCTCAATATTTGGTTTTTAATAATACTCCTCTAGAAAAGAAATAAATATCAGACTGTGGATGATGTCACGATCTGGCAACCACTACCATACTTGACAACGCTTCAAGGGCTTCGATTGGCTGATGCTCATCGTGACGTCAGCATATGTCGTCACACCAGTAGCTCACAAATGGCCGCCGGCGACGGGGGCTGAGGGGGCTGGTGTCAGGTAGGTTTTGGCTTTTTTCTACGGAAATATCGAGTTCCAAGACAAATGAAATATGGAGTACCGGGTTTTCCGACCTGCTTTACAACTTGGCTATCTCAGTTAAAATCACGTTGTGAAGGTGCCACATCCCCTTTAAAAGGGGAAGAAGCCAGGAGCGTAGCCAGGATTTCGCTCAGGGGGGGGGGGTGGCGCCCCGAAAAGGGCCCCTGCGACAGCGCCAAAAGAGCCTTGATGGGCAAAAAGGGCCCTGCTTGTTACAGAATAGAGTGCTGAAGAGGGCTTAAGAGGGCCCTGTCTGGTATGAAATTTAAACTTTGGTCACAGAGTATAGTGCGGGCGACCCGCGCTTCGCGCGGCCCGTATCCTCAGAGGGCCTTTCGAGCCCTCAGGGGGGAGGCTTTCCCTGCCATCCCCCCCTTGACTAAGGCCCTGGAAGAAGCAAAGGACGTATCATGGCTCACTTGTGTCATGCACTATCATTGTTAAGCAAGGAAAGTCATTGGAGGGGACAGAGAAGAAAACCTTCCCAAGCTCTTGCATTTTGCAGCATCAAGTCAGAACGTCTGGGTGGTTTGACGGTGTGATCTAGTCGATTTTGTTGTTGGTCGTTAGGTTCAGTGTTTGTGCATAGATTCAGTAGAAACTTTAATCTGAAATTAATTTCACCACTGAAAATGGGTTGTACAAATTTAATACCCTTCGGCTAGTTTTGTAAGGTGGCGCACTTACCTACCTGTAGATTGTCCTTAAAAAAACCTGCATGTGATAGAAGAAATGTCCTGATTTGCTTCTTTATCCTCCAAGCATACGCTCAAAGCTTGTCATAAGTATCGAAATCACCCTGCAGACTAAAAACAATGTCCTTACTGTGAGTAAGGCCTATCATTTTAGAGGTTTCGATAAATTACGTTTGTAAATTAAACATGTACGTTTTGACGATTTAAATGTTAAGTCTAACACAATGCGAACATTCACACAGGCAGACCAGAAAATAGGTTTGGGTTCTAGCTTTGCTGAAGCAGGGAAACGAAAGTCACCATAACAACCTTGTGCAAATCCGCATATTTCTGAAACATTTCATCTGAGTTACCTTGGATCTTTGTTTTGCTGTTGGCAATGCCAAATCTTTGACAAGACTGAAAGCTTCACCAACTATATTTATAGTATAATATAGTACCCAAACACTGTATCTTACAAGAGAGATATTCACTAAGGCATTGGAATGCTAGAAAATGACTGTCACATGAACAATAAAACGATAAGTAAGTGCCGCAGAGACCATTTCATCTCTCATTCAATGATCAAATGAGACCATGTAGCGCGCTGCGCTCAAAATCAACATGTTTAGCAGGGTATTTTCCAAAACAGTTCTCGCCTCAGTTCCAAGGCCTCTCCATCATAAATCCGAATTCGACAGGCTGCTGCCGGGGTGGTGGGCACGCCCATCACCATGGTGATTGAACCTGCTGTTCCGACGCTCGCTGCTTTTCTCACCACGCCTATCCTTAGCGTCAGCGTAAATCTGGGCTTCTTTTCGGCGGCGCAGCTCGGCTCGTCGGCGGCCCGATTGCCGTCTGGTGTTTTCGGGCGCGCCGTGATTGGACGCGAAACATGGCCGCCACCTTGGGATCTTATCAGTGGCGGTCCACTCGGCTCAACGCGGTCATAAATCCTTACGACCTTTCAGCCTCCACGTCCCTTTGAAACAAGGTGGTGAGAGAAGGCTGATTAAGTCTAGTTAAGTCCAATCATTGAAAGTGGTTGTAGGAGAGAAGAGAAAGTGCGGAAAGTCAATGGTGGCTGTTTCATGTGGAGTATAATATATGGTACATGGAATATTTCTCAGGGAGATGACGAACACTTCATTTCTACACCTCCTTTTTTATTTTTGAGCTTCAGAAGACGGCCGAAGCCCTGTATTTGCCTTTTTCCTTGGAACATTCATGCTGACAAATCCAGTATCAAAAATACACCTTAACCTCGACAATAACGCCTAACAATAAAACCATCCACCCCCCTCCTCTCCCTACTTTCCAAAACACCTCAACACAAGCAAAAGGAAAACGGACACAGCGCCGAGGAGAGACAGTCACAGAAGTCACAGATACGTAGTGAGATGTATATATCACGTCATATTTCAGCAGTCACAATTACTCCTCGGCACAATGGCTCGTGAAACATTTGCATGACGGAACTTTCAGTTCTGGTACTTTTTATAATTTCAAAATTCAAACGCAGCTCCCAGACAATTGCAAAGGCCACAAACACACCTTGGTAAAACGCCAGAGCAAGCAGAGCAAGCACCAAGTGGAAGGGAAGCATCTGGTCGACCCGAACTCACGCTACACCAATTACCATTAGAAACAGGGACAATATTTCAGATTAAATGGTTTGCTCATAACAGTAGCCTTGTTTAGTCTACAATCCTGCAATTTAATTATATTGTAATATCCCCATTTCTTATCTAACTGTTCATGACTACCAGCGATTAGTGCTGCATATATTTCTGTTTCCATGTCAAGCTGAAGTCTAGCCTTCAGGCGTTCAATTGTAGGAGGGCTATCAGAATTATGAATAAATGATTTTGCGAGAATTATCATATAGTCAGTAACAACGTTGTTGTTTTTTCCTATTATCACCTTAGCTAAATTAATGTTCTCTTCAACTCCATAGCTTCTGAGCAATATTTGTACATCATCCAAAAGACTTGAAGTGCAGGGCATAGGACAAATTTATGCTCTACAGTTTCTATTTGGCACTGGCATCTTTCACACAATGGGCTCTCGACTTTTCCAAATCTATAAAGCAGCAATCTTGTTTTGAAAATTTTGGTTAATATTTTGTAGTGCAGGGCAGCATAATGCGTAGACTTGGAACAAATTTGCAAGGAATTATAACTGTCTGTCCAAGACTCAACAGAAAAAACCATTCCCAGCTTCTTTTCCACAGTTTAACCCGCGCCCCATCGGGGTCCGGCGCCACCTTCGCCCCACCGGGGCATCGATGCCCCCCTCTAACTCCGAAAATATGGGGGTTAGCGCAAATCTGCAAAGTGCATTAGAAAGCTCGCGTGAATTCAGTAAGAAATTACTTTGCATGTTTAAGCGCTCAGGTCAATGGTTTGACCTCCAGAGGTCAAGAAAGGTCACGATAGGCTATTTTCACTCAAATATGCAATGCTTAAGAAAACTGGACATAACTCCTATGCCATTAGAGCTATTGAGATCTGGTTAAGTACATTTGATAGGAAATTTCCAGACCTTTTCCGCTATGTGAAACGTAAGGACCTCCCGCCAGTGGTTTGACCTCCAGAAGTCACCTCGTGACCTAATATGACCTGAGGTCACGAAAGGTCAGAAAGTGACTCTACTGTATATCAAATGAAAGCCAGTGACGAGACAAACACGATGGTGTTTGTTTCAGCGTTCTAGCTTAAATAGGTCAAAAGTTATTGTCAAAATACTGTTTTTGACCCCTGGTGACCTTGAATGACCTTGGAAAAGTCAAAGGGCAAATATGGCCCCTGGGATCCGTGAAAGGGTGTCCAAAAACGCTGTTCTGAGCAGTCTGAGTATTTGCAATCATTTTTGTGGCTTTTAGATCATGAGACAGCTTTTCCCATGCTTTTCCAATGGGAGAGGTCGCCTCGTGACCTGACCTCAGGTCACGAAATCGAAAAATCCCGGATATACACGTTGTAGACCCTGGAAGGGTCATGAAGTGTAGCAAGTTTCAAATCGATCGACTTAGAAATGTAGCTCTTATAGAGCTTCAAAGTTGAAGTGAGGTGACCTTGGTTGACCTCGCCTGGTGATCTGACCTTGGGTGATCCCGAATAAAAATTTTCAGGGATGGTGGAAAATGATGAGGTGAGAGATACAGCCCTCAAACGCGGTGCTGCGTTTCGTCGTTTTTCTGCTATCTCGAAAAAACTTTAGGGGGCCATCGATGCCCCCCCGGTGGGGCGAGGATTAATCGGCTGATCATTAGAGTTTATCAAAAGTCTATATAAATGACCCACTCCATTATCTTCTGAAAGGGCAAACTGAACAACTGGGTGGATTAATGGATTTTGGAAGGCTTCCTTTTGAATCTCACGCTTTATCTCTGGCTTTAGTGATCGTATAAGCATGAAATAATCCATTCTGTTTCCAAATACAAGGTTGTATCTGTTAATTAGCGCTTCAAATGAAAGAATATTACAATGAAGAATTAATATTGTTACTATATGAATATTGTTAAAGAATATTACCTTGGTAATGTATAAGATCGTTAACTCTAACTAATCCTTTTCGAAACCAAAGTTCTATTCTTGAGTTGGAAAATCTCACTGTGACATCTGAATACCATAAACCCATTCTCAAATAATCCTCACAAAACATTGGATACCTCTCGGATATCTTGGCCCACGAAAGTAAAACCTCTTTCCAGAAATTTTTGTTCAAGCTATTTGCATATAACTGAAGAGATTTTTAGCTCCTTTCCCAGATAGTTGGGGCACTGCCAGACTTGTTGAGACTCAAATTTTCTTGTGTCGACTCAACAACTCTGACTCACAGCTAAATGGTTGACTCCGATTCTGACTCGACTCACTGAGTTGAAAATGGTGAGCCGACTCGACTCAGGCCAAATTTAGAAGTGAGCCGACTCGATTCCGACTCAAATCAGCATTGAGTCGGAGTCGATTCAGACTCAGAATATTGGAAACATATGCAGAGAAAAAATGTTCATTTCCTTCAATAGTATGCAAAATCCAGTATATTTATTAATGACGTTAATCTAACTGCACATTTACTTTATTAACATGCCAGTTTCAATGCATTAATTCATGACAGAAGTTATGCCTGCATATGAATGAAGAAAGATGGTAATCGCGAACAGGTGAGTATGAAGAAGAGCTTGATGGCTTTGCATTTTAAAGGCATGTCCTTCATGAGCAGTCATAATTGAAGCAATAAGCGACGTTTCAACTGCAAAAAAAACAGGAATCAATATTTAAACATATGATATTTTGAGAGGCAATCCCTACCCCACAACATTCTGAACAATCCCGTGACGAACTTAAATTAGAAATAAATACTACACTGTGCACTGCCCCTATCCAGCACCTCACAAAAACCACCAAAAACAATGATGAATACTCGCCTTGTCCTCCCGAAAATGCTGTAGTAAACACGCAAACGTTACAGATGGCGCATTAAAGACATTACGAACCTAGCCTCGGATAGCGCAAACCTGACGATGGATAGCACTTTAAAAATCACGAGACCAAAAAGGCGTAAGAAAAATCTTCAGGTTCATGTTAAGGTAATCATGCCTTCGGGGTACTAAAGCCTAAATGACCAGCGGTGTCATTGTGTTATTCTACCGGAAGAACGCAAAATAGTATGCCGCACGCATGCGCGGTACGGTATCATGGACTTCAATATACCTCACTGCGCATGCGTGCGGCATACTAGTATGCGTTCTGCTCGGCAGAATAACACGGCTACTAGCATTTTGTTGCGCACCATGATCATTTTGTGACTAATGTGGCGCGCGTGAGGGCAGCAGTGTGAGAGTGGTAAAGAAAAATAATCGGCATCATAAAAATTTGAAGAGCGGGCGGTGGTTGCTTGTGAGTGAGAGGATTGAGGTATATTTTTCAGTTTATCATTTTTACAGTTTGAAATTACTCAGGCTACGCCAGCGGTAGGACTGATATCCATTTTCCGTAAATAGGCAGTTTTTATTAGTGGGTGTTCTCAAATCACGACAAATCAAGATAGTGTTTGAAATAAGCAGATAATTGAAGTTTTTAGTTTCCGTTTCGACCCATTTCAAGGGTTATGTGCAAAATAAGAATTTTTGGTACCCTCCTTCTGACGCTGATACGTGTTTTTTTAGTGTTTTAGCCAAAGGAAGGAAGAAAATAGAAAATAAAGATATGGTTTCCTAAGAGTGAATTGCCTTTTGCATGAGAATGAGCTTAGGATTTTGAATGGTGTGCATTTTCAAAGTTGAAAAAGTCTGATTTTGTGCCTAATCACACATTTTTCTGTATGATTCTGCATGCCATTGCTAGGATTAAAGGGAAAAACTATCAAATGTGTGTGCTTTTAAACTATATTTTACATAACTTGTGTTGCTAACAACTGATCCAGGCATGGGTCTAGTGTGGATATGAGAATAATGAATTACCTGTTATTACCAAATAGCAATATGAAATCCTTCAAAATTAGATGTAAAAATTTCTCAAATGTCGGTCATGTGATCACTTATGTTAAGAAAATAGTGCTGAGTCGACTCAACTCTTGACTCACAGCATGGAGGCTGATTCCGATTCTGACTCGACTCAACTGGGAGTTGAGTCGACTCATTCAGCCCAAACAGAAGTTAGTCGACTCAACTCTGACTCGAGCAAAATTTGAGTCGACTCTGAGTCCACTCCGACTCTGAGTCACGACTCAAAAAGTCTGGTCACTGCTTAAGCTACTTGCAAAAAGTTTTGTCCATGTATGCTGTGATTGCAGCTGCCTTCTGACCGAGGACGACTTCAGAGATATAATATATCTATCTATGTCTACCATGCGAAGACCGCCGTTGCTGACATTACGAACTACTGTCTCACGCCTGATTCTTTCTTTTTCCCTCCCCACAAAAAAAGAGAACAGTTTTTTAATTTACAGTGTCGTATTGCTAGGTTTCGGGAGAGATGTCAGTAAATGGTGTGAATTGTGGTAAAATCACTGTTTTACTACTGTGACTTTGCCTATTAGAGTTAAAGATCTAAACTTCCACAGGTTGATACTATTTTGAATATTTTTGTAATATATTTCTAAAATTTAGAGAAAGAATCTCGTGTATGTTGTTTGTAAATTTAATCCTAAGCAATTTAATTAATGAAACCCACTCAAAAGCAAAATTTTCGTCCTGCGTTGTCTGATAAATTTCTGTTCCCGGATGCTTTCCAAGCCACATGGCCTTACATTTGCTTTCATTAGGGAATAGGCCTGAAAACTTTGCGTATATTCTGAGGTCCTCAAAAAGTGCACGAATACTATTTATGTATCCATCCAATAGACAAACTGTGTCATCTGCGTACGCTGAAACCTTATAGGCTTCTTGAGCAAGTTTGATGCCTCGAATTCTACCGTTTAATCTTATCTTATCGGGAAGATGTTCGAGTGCTAAGATGAAGAGGTAATAGCTGACCGGGTCACCTTGTCGACATGAACATTGTAATCGTATGGGCTGTGAGAGGTGTCCGTTATAAGCAAGACGAGTAAAGGATTCATGATGTAGCATTTTAACCCATCGGGTAATGTTTGGAGGAAAAAGTCTGGCATTTAGGCATATCTCTATAAAGCTCCAACTCATTGTGTCAAAGGCATTTTGAAAATCCATTCCTAAAAGTAAGTCCGTTTCTTTTCTAAGATTCAATTCATCAATGAGATCATAAGCTAAACGGGTATTATCACCAATGAATCGGCCGGGTAAGAAAGCTGTTTGTTCGGGTTTTAATACAGTACCAAGCACCTACTTAACCTTCGCCCGGGTGGGGGTCTTTTTAGACCTCCTCGGGTTTTTCCGAAGCGACCAAAAAACGGCGGCGCGCAGCGCCGCCAAACTTGGTTTAGCTGTTCCTTCATCATTTTTACATCATTCCTGAAAATTTCAGCTCAAGGTCATATCAGTTCAGGTCACCAGGCCAGGTGAAGTGACCTCACCTCAAAAAATGCTTAGAACCGCATAACTAAAAGAAGGGTTAATCGATCAAGTTCAAACTCATACCACATATTGGGCTCACCAGGAGCTAAAACATATGTTCCGGGATTTTTGATATTGGTGACCTAAGGTCATGTGCAGAGCATGACCTCCTAATTGTAAATACATGGGGAAAATCACGAAATGAGCTTTTCTCAGTAAGTATAGATGGAATCAACTTCAAACATCGGTTATGACTTGCTTTTAGCCCATTTCTGAAGTTGATACTAAAAATTTTGACTTGTGACCATTAAAGGGTTACCTTAGGTCAAATAAGCATGTTTTGGTGTTTTACTCTATAAATTTTAAATAAAATAAGATAGAACTTTTATTTTGACACCAAAGTGTTTGTAGAGTCACTGCAAGTGAAATGATATACATCATGACTATACACTGCTGACCTGGGTCAGGTCAAATTCTTAAATTTGACCTGGCATAGCAATATCATATATCATTCGATTCGCATTGACGAGAGGATTGCAATGTTGCATAAACTATGGCTGCATCATGTTTGGTTTGGAAGCTATTAGCGAAAAAGTAAACGCCCTTATGCATGGGTGGCTATGGACATTTCCAAGAATATGCCCAATATTCAGTGACCTGTAGCTCCCTAGGCTTTGACCTGACACGAAAATGAGCGGCACTGTAATGAAAGCGCATCTCAAGAGCTTTCGAATGGTGTTAGAAAAATGTTTCAAGCTATTATAGTTTCTGAGATATAGGAGGTTTTCTTAGTACACCTCATATTAGCGATTTTGACCTATTTTGACCTCTGGTGACCTTGATATTGACCTGACAAGAAAAATGACCGAAGTATTTTCGATATCATTTTCGAAGAGCTTTCGATTGCCATTTTGCGCTTTTTTCTAGCTCTCTTAGTTTTTGAGATTGTGGGGGGTCTTTTTTAGCCCCCCCCCACCAGGGCGAAGGTGGCTCGTACCCGCCACCGGGGCAAGGGTTAAAGCGATTCGCAAGAGCACTAGAAATAATTTTAGATGCGAAATTTAACAATGTTATTGGTCTATAACCACCCATGGTATTTTTTGGTTTATTTGCTTTTGTTACTTGGCAAATAATGCTTTCGCGCAGTGTTAACACGCGCATTGACGGGGGCGGGTACCCGCGCCCTTCGGGTTTTTGAGATAGCAGAAAAACGACGGTGCGTAGCGCCACTGTACTTGGCATACCTTTTCCCTCATCATTTTTACAACTTTTTTTAAATTTTAAGGTTAGGACATCTAAAGTCAGGTCACCAGTACAGTTCAAGTGACCTGACTTCAAAAAAAGTTTAAGATAGCATAAGTCGGAGCAGGGTTAACTTATCCGATTGAAACTCATGTCAAATAATGGGCCTACCGAATTCTCTAAGACATGTTCCGGTATTTTTGATATGGATGACCTAAGGTCAGGTACGAGACATGACCTCTCAATTGGAAGTGCATGGGAAAAATGGTTTTTACTGAATAACTCAGTAACAGATGGTGATAGAGCGTTTATTTTAGCTGCATTAGATTCGCGTTGGCTTTGCAGTTCTAATGAATTGCATTTTATATAATTTGACCCTGACCTGACCTCAGGTCAGGTCAAATCCTTTATTTAGCTTAGCAAGGTCAAATTATATATCATTCGATTTGGCTTGCTGCGAGGATTCATGTAGTTTAAGTCGTTTTGCTCTGTCTTTACTTGTTCAGATGAAATGGCCGAAAAACTTAATTTACATGTTATCCCTATGACGGCGTGTTTTGACCTCTTGTGACCTTAAATATGACCTGACAAAAAAGGGATAACATATTTTCGATGGAGAAGTGGATGGACTACCCAACGCCGTTTACCGTTTTTCGCTACCTACCGTGGTTCTCGAGATCTTAGGGGGGCGGGTACCCCGTCAAAGCGAAGGTGGCTCAGACCCCCGTCAATGCGCGTGTTAACATTGAAGGGACGAAACAATTACCGACATAACTTGGATTGCATTTTGAACCAGCTTTCGATTCATTTTCTCCACGTTTTTCTAGCTTTCTTCGTTTTCGAGTTCGAAGGGAGTCTCTTTTCACCCTCAACAGGGTGAAAGAGATAACTCATACACGCCACTCGGGGCGAAGCTTATGAGCCTTCTTCCACTTTGCGTGTTAGGGAAAGCACCAGAAAGCTTCAGACGTACCTCGGACACGATCGATGACATCAGCTCCAGTACGAACGCGTCAGTACTGAGCCTTGATGCAGACGCATACCGATGACTCCATAGCACGGCCACTGCAGCGGGTCGTAGTGCGATATATCAGCCGAAGGACGACAGTCAGAGGTGCATCTCTGATACAGGACGTATTTACCCGGAACTGTGGATATCCACGTGCATACGCCTGGATCCGTCACGTTGCATCGACTTTCACGCTTCGCTGGTATTTGAGGCAAATCTGGAGTCATTTTCTGTACGCATAAATTCTGGCATATCGGAATTTATCCATCATGTTCTCGCTAGAATAAAGCGTGAGATGGCGTAGCAGAGTCGCAAAATAATTCATTTCGTTGTTCGGGACTGTTCCAGCCCATAGTATGTCAAAAGTTTAAAAGCTTTTAACCTTTATTCTAGGCCTTCGTCAGCTGGTACATAATGTATGTTGGGCAGTCACAAGAACTATGCCTAAGAAAAAATTAGGCGTGCTTTCTTGAAATGTTTTCTTAGCTGTAAAAGTTCTTGTGACCATCCAACATACATAATGCATGTACCAGCTACCGAAGGTCTGAAAAAAACAGATTGAAAGCTCATAAGCTTCTGACATACTCCTGTGGAGAAAAGACCCAAACAACGGAACAGGAGCAAAACAGCATAGCTTGTGTTATTATTTTGTGAAATCAAATGGAAACCACATTAGTGAACGTCGGATGATTGTCTATCGTTGTTTCTCAGGTCTCAACTAGCATCGTTTATGGAAGCTGGTCATAAGTGTAGCTTTGTGGTCATGCTCTTTAGAATCCCCGGTTTATAGCGGCTCAGTTCATACGAGGCCATAAATAGAAAAGTTTATGGATTAGATAAGAGAGCATGATTTTTGGCATAGGCATTCAACAAAACGTTCATAACAATTAATCTAGGAAACGCTACAAAGCATTGCCAAAAGTCATGACTGCCATCAAAATATCATACAAAAATAACAACAGCCAGTTTTATATTAGTCACCAGACCGACGTGTAAGTTAACTCAACACAGTAACGCACATAAGCTGTTTAGTTGATATAATATCCTAATTGGTACATTCCAACGGACACTGAGATCGATTGATAGGCGTGTGCTTTGGGTTTTACCTTTTCATCAGCCATTGTCTATGTTCCTCTGTTTTCTTGTTTTGTTTTTGGGTTTCTGTATTTGAAGCTTGATTAAGCTGCGAGAATCAGCTATGCAAATACGGCGCGGGATGTGAAACAGAGTGAAGCGGCCCACCCAAATTCTGGCGGGATCGATAGAACCTTCTATGGCTGGTGGCTTGCAGGGGGACTAAATTCACCAAAATCTTCCCCGATGACTGCGTTACGTCACGCTGTTTTCATCTGCTCGTCTCATAAATGGAACATAACGAAGTTACTACACTTTTATTTGCAGAGGCCCATGAAACAGCAGCTCCGAGCCCTCTCATTTCACCAACGGGCTCAGCGTGAGCTCAATCTCAGCACTATGTCAGCGTGGCATCTGCATAAAACTGAGCACGTTATTTCTCGCTAGTGGCACTGCTAATCTGGTGGCCTTCACTTCAGCTTTGTCGTACAAGCCTATCGGGGAGTTCCACCGAGCTGACGGGACCCACGGGTCACCTAAAACTTGGACCGAGAGGACGCAGTGGATGACCAGAACATTTCCTTATCACTCTGACCTATTTTGGCGCTGACCGATGCGCACTGCTGATGTACTTACCCACTAGGGATATTACGGCTGTTTTGTAAGACAAAATTTACGAGACACATCTCATTACTAGGAGCTGTTTTGGCTTGCATGCGCACACAGCGAAATGATGCAGATATCCCTCGGGCTGTTCCCTTTCCAATCGTGCATGCATGTGGTAGAGGCATTTGGTCACGCGCCAGCGTGGTTTTGCCGCCCGCCCGGGTATTGCTGGCTGCAAGAGCGGCAATGGACGACGCGCAGGGATGTTTGTTATGCATCGACACGTGCTATTTATTTGCTGGTGATGCGTTATTGCGCAATAAGTCGGACGCAAAACAGATTACATTCATTGGTAGGAGAGATTTATAGACTGATGTCCATACCAGGTACATACATACACCTCCAATTATCCGAAACAGAACACCCTGGCTCTGGACATTTGTCTACCCATATGAGAGGTAGACAAATGCATGCGTCTATACATACATACGTTCCAATACATACGTCTGCATGGAAACGCATGTGCCTTGGAATAAAGATTCTACGGCCACCTTCAAGAGGGGGTAGGGGGATGAGTGGCTTAGTGAATAACATCCATGTCTTCTAAGCCACTGGTCCCGGGTTCAAGTCTCGGCGGAGCCTCCGGATAAGTTGATCTGATCCTCCAAATCCCCTTCCAACAGGGTGAGAGTTGGCGACGCCGTATGGCCCTGGCAGTTGGTGTGATTATTATTCAAGACGGGCTAGTCATACTGGTTTTTAAAGAGAATGTGGCACCTTGGTCGAATCCTGAAATTTAGTGTAATTCGGCGTACTTTTAGCCGAAAATAATGAAACCACTCATGATTTCTCTGAAAAATGTACAATAAGCGCAATATTATGATTTTTAAGATACTCCTCTAGGAAAAGAATTAAATATCTGCCTGTGGATGATGTCATGATCTGGCAACCACTACCATACTTGAACGCTTCAAGGGCTTTAATTGGCTGATGCTCATCGTGACGTCAGCATATATCGTCACACCAGCAGCTCACAACAATGGCCGCCCGGCGAGGGGCTGATGATGGGTAGGTGTCAGGTAGGTTTTAGTTTATTTCTACGGAAGTATCGAGTTCCAAGACAAATGATATATGGAGTACCGAGTTTTCCGACTTGCTTTACAACTTGGCTATCTCAGTTAAAATCACGTTATGAAGGTGCCACATTCCCTTTAAGAAGTGCAGACGTGGTTCTTAATCTTTCACTCACATTTTTTCTCATCCATAAGATCGTTGCTCTTGTGCGCTATCATTATCTTGGTAAATAAAAATGAGCCGGGCGGTAAAAATACAAATATTTTCTGTGATCTTTGGAATGCTTAGCACGTGTCTTCCCAATATCCTTGGCTGCCGACCTAGAACGTGTGTGCAAATAACTCCGTGTTTCTGATCCACCAGCGCCGAACTTTTGTAAAATTAACGCCCCGCATCCCCACCGGGGCGGAGACCACTACACTGATGTACCCATAGCAATGGGAAAGAGGGCAAGGGGCATCCCAGGGTGCACCAGTCGCACAAATGAACGCCGCCTAAAAAACTCAGCGGGAAATGCGTTGTCTGGTGGGATGAAACAAGTGCAATGAATAATTGTTTCCCATCAGCTGCATATAAACCTAATTGCATGTTTCGGGAAGATATTTCTTCTATGGCTGCTATCACACGGAGAGGCTTCAGATCGGCCAAGTCAGTGCGGTAGCTGCACTACTCGCTGAAAATGAGAGGCTTTACAATCCTTCCGGTACATCTCCGATCTGCATAGAAAACGGAAGATAACAGTATAATGTTATCCATACTTGAATTTATTCCAACAGCATACATCTGTTCCTAATCTGGCCAATTTCAAGAACACTTAAAATGTTTTTTTGTTTCCTCTGCAAATCGTTTGTTTTCCCACATTCTCACATTACTGCGTCCGTTCAAGTAGGCCGTCATTTGTGCCAACTTTTCTAAGCTATCCCACACTAATCCTCGTACAATCATCCTGCTGCCATGATACGGGAAACCTCCAGTTCATTAGCTTTCCTGGAGCTCGGCAGCGCTGTGTCGTCAGCCTCTAGAATTATAAGCCAGTAAGCTTTTAATCCGGTCACCTTACTTTGTTCTCTCGTGATTCAAAGCCCCTCGCCCCTCCTATCTGAGGCGAGGCGGACCCCATCTCGCCGGCACGTGCTCGACACTGTTGGCAGAGGTCAATGTCCCGGATGTGCTTCCTTCCACTCGTCTGACCTAGAATGACAACTTGGAGAGCCATTGGTCGCGACGTGAACGCCATGTGCCAGCAGCTGCTCTCCAAGCAACCAAATGCATCGTGTTCGATGAACGCATTCGCCTGGTTTACGTAAACCATAAATATGCTGAAGGGTTGAACGACCAATGAGCGCCGGTCCTCTGACGTCACGCCCGGTGTCCTCGCATCGCGATGGTTCCCAAACTCGTTGAAGGATTTAATGAGTCTGGGCTTGAACAGAGTTAAAAAAACTAGAATGATATCACAGAGAGCTGGCACACGTGGAGGGTAAAATCAGCCCCTCCAAAGTTAGTTGGCAGCAATATATGTTACGGCGTACAAATGCGACTGCTCCATAGGGCTTACGTGTTAAATTGCTCATTTTCAACCACGTGCTAGCCACAGCCTATGGCTGTTGGAAGAAATGTAACGTCGTCATTGGAAGGCCTGTTCCCTGCCCTTTCCACTTTCCATTTGGTATTTTTATGTCAGATGTACATAAATGCCTAAAAATCGATTTCCGAGAACCATGCAAATGTAAGCCGCAAATTTCCCGGCGTACACCCCGTACGCCGGCGGTCGCGTAGCGCAGCGGTTAGAGCGATGGTCTATAAATCAGACGATGGTGAGTTCGAATCCCAGTCTCGGTTTCCGCTTTAACCACTGGGTGGAGCACTGCGAGTGATATGGTTGTTTTTTACTCAATCAAGGGAGTGCTTAGAACTCTTCGTGAGCATTCAGATGTTCACTACATGACCAAAGATAGAGCTGCCACTTTGTTATCCACTTGCCAAATTGGGAGAAGCGGACAATATGGAATACCAACGGGGCAAAGCAAGGAATGTCAGCAGTCATCTAATGATAATAATAATAATTGTCCGGCAATGACACACCAACAGCCAATAGAGGAGGCAGCATGGTTCCCTGTTTCGTTTTGAGTTATAATTCCCTTTCTGATCAGCCCTGCTGATTTTTGCATCACATGGGGCGCCTGACAATATTTTGGCTGTTAGCGAACCGTTTCGAACAACACCGACTAATATAACAATGATAATAAAACGTCATAGGCGGATCCAGGGGCGGGCAAGGAGGGCACGTTTTCCCCCCAGATCGACCCTCGGCACCCCGAAATTATCACGGCGCCTCCTGAAATGTCGCTTCCCACCCCTTCCCCTCCCCAGGATGCGAAAACGGCACCCACCGATAGGATTTTGCGCCCATCTGATAGGTTTTGCCCGTCAAAAGTGGCGACCCCGACCGGATGGCGCCCCCTCGGGAAGGTGCCCCCCGATCGGCAATCCAGATCTGCCTAGAAAACGTCACCAGGGAAAGGGGGAATTTCTGAAGTTGTCTCTGGTCAAATACCAATGGATGAAAAAGGCATCTCTGACCGAACTACTTCTTAAATATAATAACCGCACGGATGAACTCTGGAAATTTTAGGACCAATACCTGTCCTCAATTTACCGTGTCTGCGTAAAACTGCGTAGATAGTGATAATCTGCAATTTTACACGACGTTACTTTTTGGATTTCCACGTCTGCGGGGAAAACATGATTTTTAGATGCCTCAAATAAAGCTTTCAATATGTTTTCATAAAGATGACACGGGAATTGTTCTATGTAGTTTGGCGATAACTTCGCTTTTCACGAAGCGGCAAGAAACTCGACAAGAAAAGGAAGCAAACTTAGTCTTAAACCAACATCCAATCATCAAATTAGAAATATACTTGACAAAAATCTGAAGGACATTGGACAAACTCCTGCATCCACCTGGGGCCCTGGACCAACCCTCCCTGGATCTGCCTACGTCAACCAGAATGCAAAAGTTCAGGCACCAGCGATTTTTCACACTGCAAACATCAGCATTCAAAAGATACCATCTGAATGCAATATCTACTGATCACTCATAGGTAGCTTCCGTGCAGTGGTGGATACGAGGCAGAGGCTAAGGCCTCAAGCCCCCTCCATGTTTAAGTGCCTATAGCTAATGCATAGGCGGAGACTGATGATAATTGAGTTTTAGGGCACTTCAGCTGGGAGGCTAGATGTGTTCGTCTGTAACGCATTACATCATTCCGTCATTCCAAGATTGGTTTTATTAGCTAGACTGGCATATACAGAGAGTGCATAGGCGAAGACTGATCTGAGGCGTTGGTGGGTGGTGCTCGAGTCCACTAGCCCCCTCCCCACCTCAAAATGAAGTCCTGGATCCACCACTGATTCCACGCAAGTGTATTGCCAAATTCACAATGCGGTCTTCCTAGCATACACAATAATTATCCATATATCTTCAATATTTGATTAACCACCCCACAACGCCGCCAATTGCTCCAGTAAGGACTATAATAACTTCCTCACACTCGTAAACAACAATCATAAAGTGAACAAACGAAATACGGCCAAATACCAAACTAAATAGTTTGTCACTTCTTGCTTTTCAACTACATTTTATCGTTTCATGAGGACATTTTTCGTTTTTAAGGACGTTTTTCGTTTTCTCCTTTTGCGTAGTGTAGCTTGCCCAATACATTTCAATGGCGCAAACTTGTTTGCGTGACTAAAAATGAAAACAATTCATTAAAAAGTGTGCAGTGTAGTCAGTACTTGAAATTCTAAAAGAAAAAAAAAACCCCAGACCAGGATCAAAAGCTAAAACCCACGCAGTACACTGCCAGACACTGCTAGAATGAGCAAAAAAAATGAACGCGAAGGGACAGTGCTTTTGCCACGACAGTGCTGTGCAGACAGTGCTGTACTTTTGCCACAGAAAATCGGTGCAAAAGCACAGATGAGACGTGGCATGGTCTGTCCATAGACTAAAACTGTGTGTGTGTGAGTGTGTGTGAACTAAAACTCCATGTCTAGACCAAAACTACAATGAAGGAAACAAAAAGGCTACGCACAGTGCGGATAAGGATAACAATTAGCTAAAAAAATCAGGAAAGGGTAAAACTCAATGTTTCGGTCCAAGACAATCTTCAGGTGAACTACACCTGCATGCAACTATATGCATCTAGACAAAACTACATGCATCTCTCTTGCAATGCAGCTAAAAAATGTGCACACACACAATCCCAACTTGGCAAGACTAATCAGCTTGGGGAATTGCACTTAGATTGAATTTCACTATGTCCAAGTGGGATACCAGTTCTGGTTCAGTACCCACAGACAAAATATTCAAATTTTCTGTCAGGAGTCATGTTATTCTGCCAACTTTGCAGCTCCTTATAAACATATCAAATTTTGTACCTAGTCCTACCAAACTGTTTTTCTCATCTATTTCTTAACTAATTTGTAACTTAAAGGCTCAGTTTCCATGGGCTAGAGGCGATTCAGATAGACCTGAGATTCAGGATACAGCAATCACGATTTCGATGGCACTTTGGCTGGATACAAAAGGATCTGTAACCAATAGAACACTTCAATCTTGAATATGTCAACATTTCTGGTACACCATTCAAGTTTTCTTTCACTCTCCCTTCACAAATGTTTAAAGTTTTGTTTAAGGGTTGACTGTTTTGTTGATGAATTTTGTTACTGATTTTTTCTGAAGTGTTGATACAATTTTGTTTTGTTTAGTTTTGTCTAATAAAAAGAAAGTTATACCCTCTCCAGTCAACTCTCCTTTATCTCTGCACTGTAAGGAAATCTTTACCATCACAATGCCAAATCCTGCCAGATCTTGTTGGATGTGGATTTACAAGAACTGGATTGAAAATGGTTACCATTGCCAAAAGCTCTAAGCATATTGATTGCATCCGAAAACTATGTGTGGCCACGCTCGACTATGAATGGAAACTGGGACTATTTCTTACACCTATAAAAAACAAGTACTGCAGCTCAATAACCTACAAAGTCACTCTTAGAAGTTAAGCAATCTTGACAGCTGGAAATAACTCACTGCTGGTACCCAAGACGCATCACATATGAAAGTTTTCACAAGTTAGCGTCTCAAGAAATCACACTTAATAAGTTTTTGGATCACAGCTGCAACAGGACCAGAAAAAATACCATTTTCTTTTCCACATCAGAAAGAATTTTTGGATTACTCAATGCTGCCTTGATATCAGAGTCCACATGTCACACATCTAGGAGAACACACCAAGAACAAGGAATGTGTTCCAGCGTAGACTACAATTGATGCTGCAGCCGCTCAACAAAAAACATAAACACTACTGAAACCTTGCACAGGTTTAACTGATTTCACCTCACTTCATCTCTATTTTGGTTTACAGAGTGCAATATAGCTGTTGCTAGTCTTCAAACTAAAGCAAACCAGGCAATCAGAGTTGTTAGGTAACCAAAATCATTCAGTGTGGAGTCAGAATACAAACTTACCTGCCTAGATTGAACTTTTGACCAAGAACTCAGGAAGGAAGAAAGGCTTCTCCACAAATTGGACTCCAATCACTTGTTTTAACAAGCTGCAAGAACTCACTCTATTTAGTGAGTTCCTTTTTGGCACACAAATATGGCCAACGCGCAGTCAGTATCTTGACTCTTGAGAACAAAAATGCCTTTTCCTTAAAAAAAGATAAAGGAGAGAGGGTTCAAACTGACTGCAATCAATCTCGGTAAGTTTTCGTAATTTAATTCACATCCGCTGCAAACCAAACTGTCTAATAAATAGCTTTGCAACAAAAAATGCCCCGATACCTAATTGTTGTCAATTTCTATTGAAAACTGAGTGAACAAAAAGCACAGAGTTTGCCGCTATTTTGGAGCGCCCATATTTAGTCTTAGTTTGGAAGAAATTTGGAGGAATCTACCAGTTTCTCCTAAATGATGGAGACAAAAATACATTTAATTTTTCTTTTGAGCTTTTAGCTGTTGTTTCATCACGTTCGAAACATTTTTTAATTTTGAAGAGAAAATTGTGGCAATACAGCTATATTTTTGTATTTTTGATCCGCTTATCTAGCGGCTTGCACTACTAAACTTTGGTGTACCCGTCCTCTATTACCCTGGGTAAAATATACAATGGCCGGGACAAACCAGATCCTATCCTGCCCACATGCAATGTTTCCCGCCAAATCCAGGCCAGCCATTTGCGCGCCACAATCACCCCCAGGGCTGGATCCAGGCCAGCGGTTTCAGGGAGAACGGGATCCAAAATCGTGAAAAACATGGTGCTTGAATAAAATGGGCACAAATCAACGGAAATTGGGGAATTTGGGGAAACTGTCTTTCCGCCTTGGATCCGCCAGTGATCACCATTCTAAATCCAATCCATGCCAGAAAGATGCGATTACATTTATAAAATGGGGTTAGATCCATGTCAGGCTCGAAACTATTCGAGTTCGTTGATCAATCCATTCCGTGAATCCGATGTCCCATCCAATTCAATCCATGAATCGGATGTCCAATCATATATCCGGTCTGTGAATCCGATTTTCAATCATATATCCGGTCTGTGGATTCGATGTCAATTCAGAGTTTTATTCGCAGAACCTCGGCACCTATTCATGCCGGTTCGGCTAAAAAAACCCTGACATTAGCACAGTGAGGCCTACTCTGCATGACCTGTATCCCTTGTATGACGACTACAATTGATGCAGGCAGTTCACGTACGTAAGCTGAGTGCTACCTGATTCCCTACTTTACCCCTTGCCACCGAATCAATCTTGAACGTATAACGCTTTGAAGGAAATATGGTAACAATCAAAGCTGCATGCCTGTCTCCTGCCAAATTCAAAAAGCAGTTTTTGTCGACTTTAACATATCCCGTCTTTTATTGCCCTCTCCTCGCGTGAGATACGACGCCGGAGCGGGCGTGTTTGGCAGGGGTTAGAGGGACCCACCCACGGTGCACCCGCTGCTGGAATGTGCCGCAGGTGCCAGATAACGGTGAGCTATAGTCTCATTAGCTTTAGAGGGACGGTCATCACCTCCTCTCTGCAGATCCAGGCAACACGCTGACGATTGCGAGAAACCGCGCTGATGCGCTTTAGCAGTAGCTGGAGCCTGATGCGTCGCGCTCACGGAAATTAATGTTGCTAACGGGAGGACAGGGAAGCTGCTTCCGCCTCCGTCTGTTGTCAGAAAAATTATAGTGTAAAGTTTTTTCACTTTGCATGTTATTTTTTACATTATTGGCCCTTGTTTTACCTTATTTATTTTACCTTAATTTATTTATTCATTTACCTTATTTTTGCGTTATTAGATTCACCTCATTCCTAAATTCCGTGCGGTTTCAATACACGCACATGTGCTTAGATGTTCTTTTCAAGAGTGAAATACTGATGAACTAATTTTGTGGGAGGAGCTACTCACTCTCAGGGGGGCGGGGGGTGAATTCTGCCCACCTCTCATGAATTTCCGGGATATCTTCAAGATGGTTCGGGAGAAGCTTTTGAAACTTGCTAAATTTTCCTAAAGCTAAATTGGGCTGATTCTCTGAGCGTTTTTGCAAGCTATCTTTACCAGAGGCAGAACTATGGTTCTGTATTTAAGGAGGATTTAATCGCAAACCGAGTAATATCGTGCAAGGTGCGCCCTTTGTACAAAAAAGTTCGTCCCCTAGAATATTGAGGACAGTTAAAACGTTTGATTGTTAATAATAGAAAAATATATAGAAATAGATTTTTAGATTGTTAATCTTAAATAGGTTTGATTGCTGGCAGGTGCTAGCTTTCTTTGATATGCACACATTTTTACAGCGGCGGCTCCAGAAGCTCAAAATGGAGGTTTTTAATGTAATTTAACGGTACTCTTGCAGAGCAAACAGACTGCTTACAGGACAGCCGCGAGGAACGAGGTAATCATACTATACTCACAAACCCCATATCATATGATAAGATGTCATAGGTGTGTTCAGGTATTGATATTTAAGGGAAGACTGAATAGAGAAAAATGTATCTATATCGGACGAAGGAGATTAGATCATTAAGAAACCCTCCCCACGGGTTTGGAATGGGTGGATAAAGGCTGGGTAATATGAAAATTATCATGTGGAAATCCTATTCTTGTCAAGCTCCTGGCAACTCCTATTCCTGTTTTGGGGGTAGGCGGATTCGCCACCTTCCCCCTGCGGTTTCAAAATCTATCTGTCAGATCTTGAAATTCAAGGTGAGATCAACTTAGCACACGCTTAACTTTAATCTTAAAAAATCGAAAATTGTAGGCCGGGCGTGCAAAATATAGTTTTTCACTGTTTTTAGCTTGCGAATAGCTTTTGGCCCTGTTGTTTTATTTTTTACAAAACTAATACGTATTCAATTCACCGATTGGCGATTCAAAATTGCCTTATCTTTCAGGTATGTGTAAATTCAAAATCTGATGGCGGCTCCAGGGCCAGATTTATTGGGTGAAAAACCTATGTATTACTAGTTTTTGCTGCGTAGAGTAGCAAATGTCAGATGCTGCGTGACATCTTTGACATCGAGACAAAGGGTACGATGTGAAAAAAATAATCAAAGTCGGATGCACGAAAGCAGATATATGTGTTCCTCGGCTATTGATACTTCCCGTATTGTCCAACCTTTATCCGCCCATGCAAAACTCTGGGGAGAGGCGAGAGGGGATGGGGTCTGAATGCTATTGTCTACTTCATCTGCCTATCGATGGGTTTTTCCCTATTCGGTCTTGGATGCTTATCTCATTCATTGTACCTACTTAGTATACTATAACTCGCTTGCACATGCATGAAAACCTCCTAATTACAATACCTGAATACGCATACGGCATCTCATTACCATATAATAGTGTTGGGAGCATCGTAAGACTATAGCCTTACAACTTAAGACTATTGTCTCTATAGTCACTGAGAGAAAATCGGCACCCGATTGGGGCCATCAGTCAATATGCTTAAAACTCTCCTTCGCAAACCCCCCTCTCCTCCCTCCCGGAATTCGCCAGACAGGGGCCCGTCTCCCTAATAAAAATTCCGCGGTGACGCCCCGGCTTGAAAGACCCATGTAAATATTCCCAATTAAAGTGTTTGTGCTGTACATCGGTAGGGTTATAAACGAAATTTTGATGTTTAAGCTTCGCCTTCCATCTCCGCCCTCCTCTGCTCTCCCCCAGTCTTCATCATTGCAGCTTCCGTTCCGGGTAAAAATGCCGTGGCGACGCCCCTGCTCGTTGCCAATTTACAACGGCAGAATTAGTCGCGGGTCAATGACATAGCGCGGGAAGCTTGCACGTGTCTCGCGCAGGCGGGGGCCTCACCTGAGACTCAGCCGCCTGGAATCTAAGCTGCTCTCAATTAAGCTGACCCTGATGCTGGAAAACTGAAGGAGGGAAGCAATACTTCCTGTAACTGGAAACGCGTGCGGGCTGGTAGTGGCCCTAATATAAAATGAAACAGAGTGGAGCGTGTGTTTCGTTTGCTTACGAAGGCATTCCTCAGGGGCCAAAAAAGCTTTCAGTGTGTCACAATTCACATTTGAAACCCTAAATGTGGCACCAGCCCAGACTGTAACATTTGGCACGTTTTGCGTCCATAGCATACCAATGGACACTCCTAGATCACTTTAGTTGTTGAAAACCACTGGGAGTTTAAAATACTGCCAATCTCGGCAATTTGTTCCCGTACTTGTCTGGAGGAAACATATCACGACATTTGTGTCACTTAGCCCACCTTGGGCTGTCACCATTTAAAATGGTAAAATGGCAGGTATTACGACCCCTGGCATTCCTTGACTCACAAACGTTGCGATGACTTATGTTCACACTAGGCTCAGTATTTGTTATCAAATCGGTACCGGGCTATTGCTCTCTTGCTCACGATTAGACCTAAAGCACGTTTTCTGCTCCCTGCAATCGATCGCCTACCCACCGAATGCTTAGAAGCGTTATATTTCATAGATTGCTTGAGAAAAATGCAATTATCCAGGGAGAGTCATATATGTATACATTTTCTGGCCTAGAGTTATAATACTTCAGTAAAAAAGAAAGCGGCGATGTGAAACATTACCATACTTGACAGGCATGCTTATTCCCGATCTATTACCTAACACTCCCCCAAAAATGAGATCTGGCTCAGCTGAGATCGCACGGTGCGATTCTCGCTGCTCTATAAACGATTCTCGCTGCTCTGTAGATCGCACCGTAAATGGCACCCCCTGCTTTAAACGGTGCCCCCTGGCCGGAGAGACCCCCGCGCTCCCTCATCATAAAAACATGATCCGCCAAGGGAGTGTCAGTAGAAGGCGTGAGACGGTAACTGTTCACACAACACCTCTCTGCAGCGTCACGAGATCCATCTGATCCGCGCACAGGGTGCACTTGTGGACACACGTGACTTGCAGATCACACAGACACTTGCGATGTGGGGGAGCTGCTACTCCTATACCAGCCGCAAAAAAACGCTGACTTATATGACGATCACATTCGTGCCAGGTGTTGGATAAATGCTATGCGAACAGCAGTGACTGCACAAACATTGGTCACATATCATCACACATCATCATCACATTCTCTATGTGCAGGGCGTCGTGGGTTTGAGCCCACCCAGAGGCAGGATTTAGCGCCATGCCCTGGCTCAAGCCTAGCTCATTCCTCTTCCCCCTCCAGCGCCATATGACCCCAGCAGTTGGTGCTTCATTAAAGGACCAAGTTACATGCTCAAGAGGTTATCAAACTGAATGCATTGAAACCTGGAGCCCAGACTAGGACCCAGTCCGTGGCAAAATGTCATTTCAAGATCAAGAGCAGCGAGGAACAGTTCGCGGCCTCTTACATGTCTTTGGCAATGACCTGACATGAACCAGACTTGAATTTTTTCCGAGATGTGTAAAACTGAACTTGGTCTACATATCTCAGACGGTCTGGTAATCGACCCTCGGTAAGGAAGGGTTAAATAATCAGCGTATCAGAATTAGTCGTTTCCTACTTTACACTGAAAGGATAACTGCTGTTTCTGCTATTACGGCAATGTCAAACCCAACACCAATAAACGACTCAAGCTTCTCTTCAGGTGTATATTTTTGCAGTGCCACGTTGTAATTGTCGCTACCAAAATTGGTCAGGAAATCATAGGAGCTATACACATGGAAGAAGCTTTAGACAGCTCGACCCCATTCCCCTCCCCCCTAAAAGACATTTACACACATGGAACAACACTTCTCTTCCATCTGCCCCAAGTGACAGGTAATGCTGACTGTTGGTTTACACGGCCGCTTCTTCAATAATGCAGAGTCATCTCCCCACGAGGCATAAATGCATTCACTCACCCGGTAGGAGGCCTTGCCGGCATGACAGTCATCCACTCAGCCGTCCCTTTCATAGCCCCGACGTGATCCGAAATTACATGTCTAACTTAATATCCATCAGCCCTAATTCCAAGTCGCCGCACCGGCCGACCTAGCGTGCTTTGTTTGGCTTTATGTGTTCTCTTTAAACACGCCGTGGGCTACTTACGTCAGAAGTCTGGGAAGCACTCGGAACATTTTTATTTTCTTGTGGCCCAAGTGCTTGATCCATGGAAGGCAGCTTTGCCATAGCTGACTCTGATAACAAAACAACCATTTCCTTCTTATGGTTGTGTTTGTTCAAATCGCGTGTGAAGTGCGTTTGCACGTTACTTGCTGCACCACGTTTGTATAAATCGGAGGCCAGTCTATATGGGCAAATACCATGCAAGATCCGTAAGATCAGGTCTTGAAACCGTATGCATGTACTAACAAAAAAGAAAAAAAACGGACATAAGACATTGAGAATACAACTGTCCATCGCAGAGCGGCGGGACGGGGACCCCGGCAATCGACACAGACAGAGCCACATTTACCTTCCAGCGTGTGTGCTGGGCGAGCGCCGAACATGTGTGGCGTCTGTAGTCGCCCTCCCATCAATCGCCTGTGCAGGTCATTAGGCTGTCAGCAGGGGCGTCGCCACCGATCTCCTGGTGCGGGGACGGACTCGGGGCGTCGCCACAGATCTCCTGGTGCGGGCACGGACTCGGGGCGTCGCCACAGATCTCCTGGTGCGGGGACGGACTCGGGGCGCCACCACCGATCTCCTGGTGCGGGCACGGACTCGGGCGTCGTCCCAGATATCCTGAAGCGGGGACGGACTCGGGGTGTCGCCACAGATCTTCTGGTGCGGGCACGTACTCGGGTCTCGTACTGTCAGCAGGAGCGTCGCCACAGATCTGGTGTGGGGACGGACTTGCTGCGTCACCACAGATCTCCTGAAGCGGGGACGGACTCGGGGCGTCGCCACAGATCTGGTGCGGGCACGGACTCGGGGCGTCGCCACAGATCTCCTGGTGCGGGGACGGACTCGGGGCGCCACCACCGATCTCCTGGTGCGGGGACGGACTCGGGGCGTCGTCCCAGATATCCCGAAGCGGGGACGGACTCGGGGTGTCGCCACAGATCTTCTGGTGCGGGCACGTACTCGGTCTCGTACTGTCAGCAGGGGCTCGCCACAGATCTGGTGTGGGGACGGACTTGCTGCGTCACCACAGATCTCCTGAAGCGGGGACGGACTCGGGGCGTCGCCACAGATCTCTGGGTGCGGGGACGGACTCAGGGCGTCGCCACAGATCTCCTGGTGCGGGCACGGACTCGGGGCGCCACCACAGATCTCCTGGTGCGGGGCTGACTCGGGGCGTCGCCACAGATCTCCTGGTGCGGGGACGGACTCGGGTCTCGTACTGTCAGCAGGGGCGTCGCCACAGATCTGGTGTGGGGACGGACTTGCTGCGTCACCACAGATCTCCTGGTGCGGGGACGGACTCGGGGCGTCGCCACAGATCTCCTGGTGCGGGGCTGACTCGGGGCGTCGCCACAGATCTCCTGGTGCGGGCACGGACTCGGGGCGTCGCCACAGATCTGGTATGGGGACGGACTCGGGGCGTCGCCACAGATCTTCTAGAGCGGGGACGGACTCGGGGCGTCGCCACAGATCTCCTGGTGCGGGGACGGACTCGGGACGTCGCCATAGATCTGGTATGGGGACGGGGTCGGGTCTTGCACGGGACGGCCAGCCAGGTCAAAGCTCAACAGGGGTCCAGAAGAGTGCCGTCGATGCAGTTCACTGCGAACGAATTTGAGAACGTTTGCTAAGTTTAGATGATCATTCCAAAATTCCAAATTCGCTGTTCAAGTGCCGAAATGTTTGTTAGCAAAGGTTCAACACGCATTTACGCATGTGTGCTTCAAACATTGTCACCCCAAATATCGCCTGGTACTATGACAGTTGCTTCATGTTGTGTTTCTCACAAATATTCTATAACTCCAGTTTTTTATATTTATTTAATTTATACTTTTCAAAAATTTCAGTAATTGGGTTACTAAACACCAATTTATTTAACCCTTGCCCCGGTGGCGGGTACGAGCCACCTTCGCCGTGGTAGGGGGGCTAAAAAGACCCCCACGATCTCAAAAACTAAAGAGAGCTAGAAAAAAGTGCAAAAAGGCAATCGAAAGCTCGTCGAAAATGATATCGAAAATACTTCGGCCATTTTCTTGTCAGGTCAATATCAAGGTCACCAGAGGTCAAAACAGGTCAAAATCGCTAATATGAGGTGTACTAAGAAAACCTCATATATCTCAGAAACTATGATAGCTAGAAACATTTTTCTAATACCATTCGAAAGCTCTTGAGATGCGCTTTCATTACAGTGGCATTCATTTTCGTGTCAGGTCAAAGCCTAGGGAGCTACAGGTCACTAAATATTGGGCATATTCTTGGGAATGTCCATAGCCACCCATGCATAAGGGTGTTTACTTTTTCGCTAATAGCTTCCAAACCAAACAAGATACAGCCATAGTTTATGCACCATTGCAATCCTCTCGTCAATACGAATCAAATGATATGTGATATTGCTATGCCAGGTCAAATTTAAGAATTTGGCCTGACCCAGGTCAACGGTCTGACCTAACTTGACCTGGTATAGTCATGATGTATATAATTTGACTTCCAGTGACTATACAAACACTTAAGTGATAAAATAAAAGCTCTATCTTGGTTTATTCAAAATTTATAAAGAAAAACACCAAAAAATGCTTAACACGCGCATTGACGGGGGCGGGTACCCGCCCCCTCGGGTTTTTCGAAGATAGCAGAAAAACGGCGGCGCGTAGCGCCGCCGTACTTGGTATACCTTTTCCCTCATCATTTTTACAACTTCTGTGAAAATTTTAAGGTTAGGTCATCTCAGGTCAGGTCACCATTACAGGTCAAGTGACCCGACCTCAAAAAAAAGTTTAAGATAGCATAAGTCGGAGCAGGGTGAACTTATCCAATTGAAACTCATATCACATAATGGCCCCACCGAGTTCTCTAAAATATGTTTCGGTATTTTTGATATCGATGACCTAAGGTCAGGTACGAGGCATGACCTCTCCATTGGAAATACATGGGAAAAATGGTTTTTACGGAATAACTCAGTAACGGATGGTGATAGAGCATTTATTTTAGCTGCATTAGACTCGCCTGGGCTTTGCGGTTCTAATGATATGCATTTTATATAATTTGACCCTGACCTGACCTCAGGTCAGGTCAAATCCTTGTTTTGACCTAGCAAGGTCAAATTATATATCATTCGATTCGGCTTGCTAAGAGGATTCATACAGTTCAAGTCGTTTTGCTCTATCTTTACTTGTTCAGATTTGATGGCCGAAAAACTGAATTTACATGTTATCCCTATGACGGGCATGTTTTGACCTCTCGTGACCTTAAATGTGACCTGAAAAAAAATGGTTCAAATGTTTTCGATGGAGAAGTGGATGGGCAGCCCAACGCCGTTTACCGTTTTTCGCTACCTACCGTGGTTCTCGAGATCTTAGGGGGCGGGTACCCGCCCCCGTCAATGCGAAGGTGGCTCAGACCCCCGTCAATGCGCGTGTTAATTGACCTAAGGTGACTTTTTAAAGGTCACAAGTCAAAACTTTTGGCATCAGCTTCAGAAATGGGCTAAGAGCAAGTCGCAACCAATGTTTGAAGTTCATTCCATCCATACTTATTAGAAAAGCTCATTTCGTGATTTTCCCCATGTATTGACAATGGGGAGGTCATGCTCTGCACATGACCTTAGGTCACCAATATCAAAAATCCCGGAACAAATGTTGTAGCTCCTGGTGGGCCCAATATGTGGTATGAGTTTCAACTTGATCGATTAACCCTATTTTTAGTTATGCGGTCCTAAGTATTTTTTGAGGTGAGGTCACTTCACCTGGCCTGGTGACCTGACCTGATATGACCTTGGGCCAAAATTTTCAGGAAAAATTTAAAAATGATGAAGGAACAGCTAGACCAAGTTTGGCAGCCTGCGCGCCGCCGTTTTTTGGTCACTTCGGAAAAACCTGAGGGGGTCTAAAAAGACCCCCTACCCGGGCGAAGGTTAACAAAACATGTTCAGCCATAAAACACATCCCACCGGTTATACAATTCAAATATCTGAGAGCATACAGGTGTAAGTATACAGGTGTAAATGTCAGAGAAGGAATCTAATATTTACTCACTGACAATCTGTTATATTCGAAACCCACTCCCAGCACCAACGCATTTACGCTATACACACAGGCAAATCCAGAGAGGGGGGGACAGGAGTCACTCGTCCCCTGATCGACCCTCGGCACCCCTTGTACGATCAATGGCGCCTCCCTGAAACGTCGCTTCCTATCCCCCTGTCCCAGGATACAAGTCAGGGCATTTTTTAAGGAAAAGTCAGTGGACGGGCGTTTCTTGTGCTGGCCAATGTAGTGTCTTCAGGGGATCAAGACCCCATTCTGAGGAGGGTCTAATAAAACTAAGACGCGTTGGTGTTTAAAAATGTTTCCCAATTTTTGTGTTTTTCCATGTTATTCCAGATTATACATGCCGCCCAGGGCTGCCAAGTTTTTTTCCCGCGGAAAAGGTCAAACCGAGTTAAAAAAGGCCAAAGAGGGGTAAAATTTAATAATTAAAAAATTATTTTTACTAAAACAGCCAAATAAATACCACAAAAACCAGATTTGAGGCTAACACAGCCCCTTGCGGTAGACATAAGCCCACAGAAAAACTACTTGTATCACTGTTTCAAACTAATTGTTGACAGTTTGATATCGACTTGACGCGATATTTTTTAGCACACTACTGATTTAATAGGAAGCCGGGGCTGCCCTTCCAGTCCCGTGTGACCATCAAAGGATTTTATCCACATAACCAGAACATTTGTTAGCATCATTAATCATGTTGGCCGCACCTCTCTCCGCTAACATTTAATGTTTTCTCTGTTTTCCAACTATGCATTTTTTTGCTCTTGATTAGTGGTGGATCTAGGATATTGGTAAGTGGGGAGTGCGGAGCCTCAGAGGGCGCACTTTTTCATCAACTTTTCATCCAAAGGGTGCCTATAGTATCGCATCCTTTGCGCCCGGTTTTCGGTGGCCATCATTTTTCTGGATCGTGTTTTTAACAAAGTTCTGTCCCTCCCTCTCACCACCATAACAGTTTGTCTGCTGCCCTGCTGCTTTTTCGGTGTCAGAATATCGTATTCAAGGGCGGAAGAGGTCAAAAAGAAATCATATTTATACCAGGGACAAACCAGAAATAGCTTAGGTGCCAGCTGCTTGTAAAGGGGACAAAAAGGCCAAATTTCAAGAAAGGGCCAACTGAAAAAATCGTGGGGCCAAACACGACAACAAAGACCCAATTCGAGATATTTGGCCACAAAATGGCCAACCTGGCAGCCCTGACGCTACCACAATGTATTCCAAAATGAAAAGGTTATTTTCTTATTTTTCTTGATGATTGTGGCAAGGTAAGGAAATTCCTAAAGTATCGAACACAAGTAGTTTATAGGCTAAGTCGAGATAAGTTCTTATGTACATACCTACTATGATGTGTGGTTGTTGCTGTCAAAATCATTTAGAGAATGTAGTACACAAACCAGTCAATAAAATTCTACGCTTACCGACGCACCAACTGTCAGGGTTATATGGCGTCGCCAACTCTTTCCCTGTTGGAAGGGTTTCTCGGGTGCCAGTTCTATGATTCTGACGAAGGGCTGTGGCCGAATATATAATCTCTCCCAATTTTCAGCATCGGGGAATCGATGAGAAAGGCCAGCTAACAACTTATCAACTTTACAGAACCAATTGATGCAGCGATCTCACTATGAATTTCACGTATGCTACAACACACAACAAGCATCGGAAAAGAGGGACCAGGGGACCTGCCCCCCCACCCATTTTTTATCAGAAATTTTCTGATATCAGTCAAAATGGAAGAGAACCGGAAATTTGTATAACCAGCCGCTGCGGAAGGCAACAAGGACCCCAAATTCGAAGAGTTTTTGGTACGAACGTGGTAAGTTTGTTGTCAGCATCAGGTTGAAGTTTGGCTGGCCCCCTCACTTTTTTGCGGGTGGTGACGTTTATGTATGCTACCACCACAACAATAAATAAAAAGACTAAGCACTTCACACCGCCACACCCGCGACCAGTCTTACGCGCTTTGACTACACCGTGTCCCGTCTAATCCACGAACGAGCTCTAAGCGCTCCCAACTGACCGCGTGTGAAATGAGAGCATCATACAATCTCACGATTCTGGCTGGGGTATGGGCTTCCGGTCGGATAGAACATGATGTTTGATTGGTTGTAGGCCAGCGTTCATCTCCAGCGTTGCGATTAGCTGATGCTGAGGCTGCTTTCGCCGGGATTTCCCGTAACTACGCGCTTTGTTTCGTCTTCGCACGACGGAGGAGACAGCCACGGATGAACATTTTTTAACACAATTTTTGTGAATTACCAATTTGTCACCAGCAATAAAACTAAATTATTATTATCGGGTGGTGTTCTGTCTTATTTTCGTTAGGTGAGTTTGCATTTCTTGAAGTTTAAGTCATCTCCTGTATATTTCACTGGGGGGACAATTTCCGGGCACTGGTGGGGGCATTTCGGCCGATTGGGGGGGGCAAATGGCCCCTCAGTTAACAGGTTAAAAATGGCCTGATACAAGTATCGGATACCGCGATAGGATTTTACGCCCACCTGATGGGTTTTCCGGCCCAAAAGTGGTGCCCCCTGGTCCAGATGGCGCTACCCCGACCATGTACCCCCTCCCTCCCCGTTCCCCCGATAGGAAATCCTGGGTGCGGCTGTGGCTCCACATAATGTTTTGCAAGCAGTTCCCCAGACCTCTTTTGAATATGCCTTCCCAAAGTTACCCGTCAATACAGACAAGATAACTGAAGCTGATGAATCAATATAACTCTTTAAAAGAAGCAGATGTTTTAGAAGCGCTCGGTAAGCGCTTGTTTTTCAGTATTTCATAAACATCCCCACAAACTCTAAGACTAGAAGCAGCTTTAGAGGCGTTGCATCCCTTTGCCAAGAGATTCGACTGAAGACATCAGGCACACTTTCTCAGCATGGACTGAATCAGGACTGAAATGTATTTAGATATTTGGTGTGGTTCGGTTTAGTTTGGTTCACTTTCCGATCGTCAGCGGGCATGCGCATCCCAGTAACGGATGAAGCCATGTTCTAGCACATCATTACTCTATCTGCTAAAAAAATCCAACGCAAATATGAAGTGGTTCTTCTGGGCGCCTAATGTCCAATCTAAGCTAGCTGCAACAGTTCCTGGTTGGATGATGGGAAATAATTGCATGAACAAAACCGCTGGAGCGGCTCACAGGCATGCAGTGGCGGATCCAAGGGCGGGGGGCCAAAAAGGCATTTGTCCCCCCCCAAACGGAAAAGCTCGGGGCAAAACTATGTTTTTGCCCCTCCAAAGTGATCGAGCTCCTTTTTTCCCCCGACTCCTTTTTAGTTTATATGCAAGATTTTGGTGTTTCAACTCTCAACTTCAAAGAGAACCAGTTAAGTTCAGTGTAAATATTGGCCATCGGACTGGAAAAAGTATCTCGAGACCATACTTATCATCCCGTGGCACTTTTTTGCTTTTTGCCTCAAATAACCAAAATTCTTCTGGCAAGTGATATTATAGCGCAGCTTTCATGGCGTGACGTTATTTCTTTCTTTTTTTTTGCTTTTCGACTCTTGACTTTGGTTTGCCCCTCCCAAACCGACTGGCTAGATCCGCCACTGCAAGCATGGGCAATTCATAGTTAATCTCCAGAAACTGCACTTCGGAGAACTCGTCTCTCTCACTCTCTCCCGCTCTTCCAGAAGTTCGTTCTCACTTGTAGACCGAGATTGCCGCGGAGCTCAAGCAGTGTCACAACTTAAGACTTTCTCCAGAGAAAAGACTCTCGGCACGGCCGCCGCGTTGTGACCGTACCCTATGACGCAGTGTGACGCCGTTGACTCTATTTTGGCTGTTCTGAAACTATTAGGTACTTGTAATACTGGCGGACCCAAGGGAGGGGGCAAAGGGGACGTGGCTGCCTCCAAAGCTTAAAATAGTATCTTTTAACCCCCCTTAAAAGGACCAAATTCAAGCCGTTTTTCTAAAAAAACATTTTTGCGGTTGTGTCTCAATGTAACCCCCAAAACGTTAGTTTGGCCCCTCAAAAAGCTGCTCCCAGGTCCGCCAACCACTTAGGATCACCAACATATTTTCTCTTTTCATTATGTTTCTGCCATTCTTTCTCCGCTCAATAATTTGTTTAACTCTCTTAGATTGATAAACTTTGTTAATGTAAAAGGAAGCCCGAACACATGCTCCATCAGCGCTCAAGTCTTTCAGTTGGTGCCCAGTCTGCTCCACCACTTAAGGGTCAGTCATCGCTTTGTTTTCAGCGGCGCGTTTGCGGGTATATTTCAGATCTTTCCATGATAAATGTGGAAACTTTGTAGTATATTCCTGCCACCTGGTTATTCAGACCGTGAGCCAGACTCGGCAAAATAACTACCACATTTGGTTCAGTACCCAAGTTCATAATTTTCCCGAAACAATTGATCAATGCAATACAGAGTGGTGTGCAGGAAAGTTCTGAGCAGGAAATTAACACCACCAGCGCGTCGCGTCATTCGTAGCCAAGCCGCAAAAAGCCTGAGTTGGGTAACCTCTGGAGGTCAAACCACTGGCGGGAGGTCATTACGTTCCACATAGCGGAAAGAGGTCTGGCATTTTTCTATCAAATTTATCTTACACGATTTTAATAGCTCTAATGACACAAGAGTTATGCCCAGTTTGCTTAATCATTGCATATTTTTTGTGAAAATAGCCTATCGTGACATAACTTGACGTCTGGAGGTCAAACCATTGACCTGAGCGCTTAAACATATAAGTAAATTCTTATTAAATTCACGCAAGCCTTCTAATGCACTCCACAAATTTGCGCTAACCCTCATATTTTCGGAGTTAGATGGGGACCATCGACGGCCCCCGTGGGGCGAAGGTGGCGCCGGACCCCCGGTGGGACGCGGGTTAATGCTCACGTGCTGGCGGTGTTCTTCATTCTGATTTGCAGGACATATCTATATCTGAAAACAGAAAGGCGGTACGGTTGTTATCGTAAACGCAGTGAACACCTCCCAGGGAGTGGCAATTATGAAAGGTAAGACAGATCTATGCCATCTGCAGAGAACTTGTGGGTTAGGGTAGTATTTAAAGGGGTCTGTTTCAGGTTTTTTGCAAGCTTCGACGCTATTTCGTCGAAAATGATTCCTTACTGTAGTGGAATGAGCAGCAACATATCTCCCTGCGCGCCAAGCAGTCGCTTTGGGGCCTTGTTAACTCCCGGAACCGAGAAAAGCGTGCCGTCGTCTTATCAAACAGTTTCAAAGATTGATGTCACTGATTCTGAAATGCCAACTGACCACACGATAACCACTAACTGCGGCCTCGCCGCCTCCATAAAGCACCCATCGCTGCACACACCCTGTTGGTAAAATATACCCTTTAGCCAACTCCACTCTGAGCAAATATATCGCCCACGAAGCTGCCTTTGAACCATTGGTGGATCCAAGGGGGGGACTAGCGGGCTCACGTACCTGCCCCCCGAAATGTCCGAGCCCCTATAGTTTATACATAGGCGAGGGGCTGCCCGAGGCACTAGCGGGTGAGGCTCCAGCCCCTAGCACCCGAAATTGATTCCTGGGTCCGCCATTGCTTTGAATCCGCCAATGCTCCATGAACTCTCTTTGAATAATTTGTATTTTCTTCTAAGAGACTTAAATGGCTTCATGCGGTACAAGATGACTGAAGACGTACTGAGGTAGACAACTCAAATATGCTGCCTTACAATTTGAGGGAAATTCCGATGTTAAATTGGGCACGTCCGATTCATTTTTGGAAGTCTTCACCCTAGTCTAACGTTAGCTTCTGGTGAAGGCAAAGAAACGCTGGACATATATTTGACAAACTGCCACTCTGGCTCGCAACTGATCACCCATCGGGTGTCCACGAACATCGTTGAAATACAAAACACCCTGGCCAAAAAATAATGATTTCTCCATGTCGCGACCGCAACAAAAAACTGGACAAAACCGTAGCCCCAGACTAATCTGCATTAACTGCGTAGATCAGCCATCCCAAAATAATTCCAAAAGCCAGTCTAATTCGTCAGTGCAGCTCCTAAGGCTAGCAATGTCTGCCAATTAGTATCTCTCTGCTGCCCCAGTGCCGCAAAAAGGCGCGGGCGCCGTCCTTTTGTAAGCAGCGCCCATTAGTTAAGTGAGCGACACCACTGGGTGTTCCATCATCGGGTCAGTGTTGTGATGTTGTAGACTTCCCGCCGGGGTGTCCAGTGTCGTCGCCGCTGTGGGTGCCCTGGTGACAAATCGTCATCAGCGCGACGACAGGGCGCTGGTCAGACGTATAGCTATACGCTTATACGCGACATGGTGCCATTAATCTATAGACTAATGAAGGCATGTCGTGCATATCTGCACGAAAAAGTGTCGCATAATTGTACAGAAGGTCAAGACGATGGTGCATGCTGCGACATGTAGAACAATATGCATAATTTACACGAAAAAGAGAAAGATGATAGGCTAGAGATAGACTGAAACCTGGGGTAGCAGTTGTGATCTGTTGTGAAAGGGTCCACCGAGCCACTAAGGAAGGGCCTGGTATTGCACCAACGTTTAAGCAGCAGACGTGTTCCACCACCAAATTAAAGCAAAACATGCTTCGATTTTTTAACTGTTCGAAACTTCAAGGGAAGCCAGGTTCAGGAAAGATCAGGTTCAATACATTGAAGCTTCGCGTGTAGACGGCGGTGAGCGATTCTAAAACTTCCTAGCACCGGGTCGTTTCGGTTTAATGAGCCAGCCACGTCTGTAGTAAATCGAAGCACATAGCTGCATGAATAGCCAAAGTATGGTAGGACGCCGCCATTCGAAGACAAATTCTCTTGTTCCGTTTACGTTAGCAATATTCAGCTCTTGCTATTAGTTCTGAGCTCCAGTTTCGAACGGAAGTCGTCAGTTTCGAGCGGAAGTTTTCTACGCGAGTCACCAAAAATTACTTCGGCATTCCTTGACTTGTGAAAATGCAAGAAGATGCTATGTCAAAGATGCCGGAGAGTTTTCGACGAGAACAAAAATTTAAAGGTTGTTACATAACTCATACATGCCACTTAGAGGACCGCAGGAAATGAGTGTGATTAAGCTCACTGTGTTTAAAGGGAATGTGGCACCTTCACAACGTGGTTTTAACTGAGATAGCCAAGTTGTAAAGCAAGTCAGAAAACCCGGCACTCCATATTTCATTTGTCTTGGAACTCGATATTTCCGTAGAAAAAAGCTAAAATCTACCTGACACCAGCCCGTCGCCGGGCGGCCATTGTTGTGAGCTGCTGGTGTGACGACATATGCTGACGTCACGATGAGCATCAGCCAATCGAAGCCCTTGAAGCGTTTCAAGTATGGTAGTGGTTGTCAGATCGTGACATCATCCACAGGCTGATATTTATTTCTTTTTCTAGAGTAGTATTTTTAAAAACAAAATATTGACCTTATTGTACATTTTCAGAGAAATCATGAGTGGTTTCATTATTTTTAGCTAAAAGTACGCTTAATTTCACTAAATTCCAGGATTCGACCAAGGTGCCACATTCCCTTTAATAATGCGGACGCAAAGATTACGCTGCCAGGCCTATATGGAGCTGGCTCCTGTGCCGATCGAGAGACTGCCGCCAGGACAGGTGTTGCGTCACCAGTGACTTTTCTAGTGCGTGCTAGCACTGCTTAGTTTTATTTCTAATTTACAGCTCATTCTATAATTTGTCTTGCTTGCATTCCGGTGGCATGTCTATTCCAACGCACGCAGCCGACTCGGGTTCAAGGCCCGGCGGCTTCCCTGAACAAGGGGCAAGCTGGCTCTCGAGAAACCCTTCCAACAGGGAAAGAGTTGGCGACGCCATATGACCCTGGAAGTTGGTGCGTCGATAAGCCCCAAAAATTATATATTACAATGTGTATTGACAAGGTGCAGTGGCACTGATTTTTTTACACTTAAAATCATAGCATGCATTTATTCACGCGAAGACAAATGCACGCCACAGCATATGGAAACAACGGATATCCAGATAAGAAATCCGTGAAGGATGGCACCGGGGTTCAGGAACGATGAGTAGGAGGGGAGGGAGGGGAGGGAAGGCTCACAACCCACCAGCGTCGACGCGGGCTACCCACACCAGATGGTGCGAAGCTATATACGCTGTATCTAGGTACTTGTGGTGACAAGGACCTAAGAGTAATCCAAAATGTGTGGACTGGTCTGTTTTTATAAATACAATACAAACATACAAGGTGGTCTGGTATGACAGGATCGAGGCACCGCACCTGTCACCAACTCGGGAAAATGTGCGTAGGCCTAGGCGGGTCCTGGGAGGGTGAGGGGTGCACTTCCACCCTCATCAGCCCTCGTTGCCCCTCTGAAATGGTCCCAGAACCCCCTTCCTCAAATGTAACTTTCCATCCTCCCTCTCGCATAGAATACCGAATGCGAGTGCCGGAGCCTCCACAATAATATCTGGCACACACCCACGATGTAAAGCCAGAACAGACGCCGGAATAGAATCAGCGGGTTCAATGTTCCATCACGAATGACGGGTTATTTCATATTGGAAACCGGGGAACTCTTCATTTGAGGAAGCAAAACTCACTGCGTTTAATAACGCGGACGCAAAGATTACGTTGTGGGGCTTATATTGAGCTGGCTTCTGTGCCGATCGAGAGACTGCCGCCAATATCAAATACAACTAAGTTGACTTCTTGTCACGCAACCTGAAGGGGGCCTCGTACGCCTCCCCACCTATTTTTCCGAGGTGGCCGTAGAACCGCTGGTAGACGAAAAACGATACTCGGCCACATAGAGAGAATTTGGCGGCGCGTGGATTTGTGAAAATCTTGAATATTGGGCAAATTTTTTTGCTTGTAGGCTTTCACAGTTAGACCTACATTTTAAGATCGCCACAATCGCGCGATCGGACCAGTTCGCTTGCATTGCAGACCAAGTTCTGACGTCATGACGCCATATAAGCGGGATAATATGTCAGAGTAACCTCACATGGCCAAGGTCAGAGCCCAGAGTTCAAGGTCATATCAAGCCTTTCAAGGTCATTGACCACAGTGTTTCAGGTCAAATGGCGTTACTCGGTCTGACGTACATACATACATACATTATACTATGATGTCATAGTCAATGTAACAACTCAATGTAAAGGCCACGGTGAAATATCATGGAAAAGTTCAATCCTCATTTCCAGTGAAAAACTGCTATAGCGCAAGTTATAGTGTTTATTAAAAACCGTATGCCCCCGGCCGGGACCCTAAGCTACGCCGGAGGCAGCTACGTGGTTACGAGTCACAAAATAAAACATGGAGGCAAATACATTGAAGACACACGCAGCAGCGGTAAAGAGCACATACGTAGACAAATACAGATCAGTTGGCAGGCCACGCAGGTCAGGGACACAACCCGGTAGGTCGAACGGACCCCAGCGGGCCACCGGGGCGACGCCGCCACGTACCGGCGGCCGAACGGCACCAATTCAGGTCGGCCGAAAGCGGAGGCGCCGGCCGAGGTCGGGCAAGACGGGGACTCAGCCCGCCCGACCGACAGCCCACAGCGACCCACCGGGGCGGCATAGCCGCCCCACTGCGCGCAGGGCCCCACTCTCTAGACTTCTATTAGGTAGCTGCCTATTATAGGTAGTATACCATGTTACTGTGATCCCAACTAAATTGTAGGCCCAATATTAAAAAAACGTCTTTCGCCACCCCGCCTCCCAAGACCGGCAATCCCCAGTCGGGAGCCTAAGCACGAAGTAATGCGAATACGATAAGTTCTCGGAAAGTCTGCTGAAGGTAGGGTCCAATAAATCACAACGGCTCATGGGAGTGCAGTGCATTTTTCAAGTTTTTACTGGAACCAAAGAAAAAAAGAGCATACCCAGGGCACAAAGGGCGCATCTCGACGGTTGAAAGTGCACCTTAATTTTTCACCGGGCGCTTTGTTTTATAACTGCGCACACTTTACGTTGTTAGACGGCCATAGAAGTCTTAAGCGAAATGCACAAATGCCTTTATCGAGCGTGGAACATGTCCTCAGGCTTTGGTACTAGAAGGGCACTGGTCTCCTACCAAGGAATACCAGAAGAGCTGAGCACCGATGAGAGGGGCTGGGGACTGAAAATGGTACCCATCTTGTACACAAAGAAAGTTACCTGGGGGAGGAACCAAAGACCATAAAAAGATGATAAAGCAGAACAAAAAATGCTAGAATGTCAAACATCCACCCGACAGGAACCTACCTTCCAGACAAAACACCAATCAAAAACAGGGAAAAAGGGCTCTAAAAATATAGAAGCCCAAAAATACGATCTAAAATACTTGAAGAAGTATTCTAAAAACAAACAAAAAGCAAAAACGGGTAAGACAAGCCTGAGTCAAAACGGGTAAAAACGAAAGGAAAGGCTACCATGCTACCTTTCCTATTTTGCTATGTGTTATCATGTTTTTTTATTTTTATAAATTTTGTACAAGTTGTTCTCAGTTCGACTGTTGGAGTCGGAGTCTCACTAAAGTCATCAAGGGACTTGTCACGGAGACTCCGACCCCACCACCCGAACGAGCAACTCCCACAATGAAGGGTTGATTTAGAAGCCAAAGTTTAACGTCCCACAAAGCACAGGGACGGCCGCCCCGCTCAGGTCACCATCTCACCAGTCAGTTGCCCGCCGACCTACGTCGGATAACTATTATGCGAACTTTTTTGGTTAAGTCAATACTGAGGTCACCAAAACTCAAAGAAGGTTCCAAACAGTGGCCGAATCAGGGGGAGGGGGCGAAAAAGGCAGTTGATCCCCCAAACGAAAAAGTTCAGTGAAGAGCCATATTCCCTAAACAACTGTCGACTTTTAGTCATTTTTCCCCGGCTCCTGCTCCTTAACTCTATAAGCAAGGTTTTGGTGCTTTAACCCTCGCCCCACCGGGGGCCATCGATGGCCCCCCTAAGGTTTTTCCGGGATAGCAGAAAAACGACGAGGCGCAGCACCGCGGTTGAGGGCTCTACCTCTCACTGCATCATTTTCCCATCATCCCTGAAATTTTTTACCCCGGGTCACCCAAGGTCAGGTCACCAGACGAGGTCAACCAAGGTCACCTCACTTCACCTTTAGAGCTCTGTAAGAGCTACATTTCAAAGTCGATCAATTTGAAACTTCCTACACTTCATAACCCCTCCAGGGTCTATAAGGTGTATATCCGGGATTTTTCGATTTCGTGCCCTGAGGTCAGGTCACGAGGCGACCTCTCCCATTGGAAAAGCATGGGGAAAAGTTGTTTCATGATATAAAAGCCACAAAAATGATTGCAAATACTCTGACTGCTCAGAACAACGTTGTTAGACACCCTTTCACGGATTACAGGGGTTATATTTGCCCTTTGACTTTTCCAAGGTCATCCAAGGTCACCAGAGGTCAAAAACAGTATTTTGACAATAACTTTTGACCTAATTAAGCTAGAGCGGTGAAACAAACACCATCGTGTTTGTCTTGTCACTGGCTTTCATTTGATATACGACAAGGTCACTTTTTGACCTTTCGTGACCTCAGGTCATATTAGGTCACGAGGTGACCTCTCGAGGTCAAACTACTGGCGGGAGGTCTTTACGTTCCACATAGCGGAAAAAGTACTGGCAATTTGCTATCAAATGTACTTTACCAGGCCTCAATAGCTCTAATGACATAGAGTTATGCCCAGTTTGCTTAATCATTGCATATTTGAGTGAAAATAGACAATCTTGACCTAATTTGACCTCTGGAGGTCAAACCATTGACCTGAGCACTAAAACATGCGAAGTAATTTCTTACTGAATTCACGCGAGCTTTCTATTGCACTTCGCAGATTTGCGCTAACGCCCATATTTTCGGAGTTAGAGGGGGGCTATCGATGGCCCCCCACCGGTGGGGCGAAGGTGGCGCCGGACCCCCGGTGGGGCGCGGGTTAACTGAACCATTCAACTTCAAACAGAACCAGTCAACTTCAGTGCAAGCATTGGACCTAGGTCCTCTTGATATCAAAAACCGCTTTTGAGTGAATGATCCTTGAATAGCAAACGCATCCTTGAATAGCAAATCTTGTGGCCAAATCTTTTACCGATTTATTTTTTCTTTTTTACTTTGGTTGCCCCCCCCCGCCTCTAAACCTACCGGCCAGATCCGCCACTGGTTCCATATGCCTGAGAAGCCCTGGCTACACCCATAAAGCCATTTGTATGCAATGGAAGAAGTTTCCAAACACGTAGGTATGTAGGCCTAATTGGACACTTCGCATTCCAATGCAGCTGCTTACCTTGCAAGTCCAATCCGTTTCCAAGTTCACACCACTTTAGCGACTGCCTGCTCCCAATGTCATAGGGCACTGACACTGAAAAAGATTCGTCTAGAATATGCCTAAATAGGCTATACGCTAACCAAAGCAACTTTTCCACCGCAATCCGCTAACTGCACTAACACTGTCCCGCGCACACTCCCCATGGCCTGCGTCTTACTGAGGGAGGCGTTTGATCACGACACGAATGAAAAATGCAGTAGCGCACGTGCATCTTACACTTCCGGTGCTTCCGCGACACAAGTAATACGAGGTCAAAATGTGCACGGCATTTGTGAGGATACGACCATCTTGCCAATGTATCAGCAAGGCTGTCCTACTGCCGGCTTTGATCATACGGGACAGCGTTGCTACCCTTGTACTGGCTTAGTTGCGTGTTAATATCATTATGAGAGGACGACTAATGTTCGTTTCAAAACAATGCTTTAACTACTTTTTGCTTTGCACGAACTGGGTTTTGTCCTTGTTTAGCGTTGGTTGTGCTCTAGTGAACCCCAATATCAGGGCTGCATTACTATAGGCATTGTGAAAATTTATCTCAGTGTGGAAAGAAATTAATACACTTGCCCGCTCCGTGTTTGGCATGATAGCACCCCCTCTATGCATGACATGATTCGTTTATCACGCGAGTGATATCGGACTGAAATCAGACTCACAATGCTCCAAATCTAAATCCTGAAAACAGAGGTGAGCAGCACAACTATGTTCAGATGTCTAGCCAGGCGCGGAATACACGATAGATTGCTCTTGACTGCATTGCAGAAATCAAAATGGTACAGGTTCAATCACAACTGAACACATAATACGGTATGGTCTTTCCTTTAAAGGGAATGTGGCACCTTCACAACGTGATTTTAACTTCGGTAGCCAAGTTGTAAAGCAGGTCGCAAAACCCGGTACTGCATATTTCATTTGTCTTGGAACTCGATATTTCCGTAGAAAAAAAAACTAAAACCTACCTGACACCAGCCACCCTCAGCCCCCCGTTGCCGGCGGCCATTGTTGTGAGCTATTGGTGTGACGACATATGCTGACGTCACGATGAGCATCAGCCAATCGAAGCCCTTGAAGCGTTTCAAGTTTGGTAGTGGTTGCCAGATCGTGGCATCATCCACAGTCTGATATTTATTTCTTTTTCTAGAGGAGTATTTTTAAAAACCAAATATTGAGCTTATTGTACATTTTTCACAGAAATCATGAGTGGTTTCATTATTTTTTACTAAAAGTACGCCTAATTACGCTAAATTCCAGGATTCGACCAAGGTGCCACATTCCCTTTAAGTGCATTTTGCAGTAATTGCACTTGTCCATCAAATGTGAAAACAAGGGACATTTCAGTTGAATCTCTTGCCAGTGTGACCTGCCTTCACCTACTTTTCCTCGAACCTGGCAAAAATGTTTCACAAATCTCAGAAAAGGAGATTCCTTTAAGCTGATAATATCCAGTTTTTAACTATATTTTACCAAATGTATAAGTCTTTGCAGACTGTAATTTTATAAGCCACTGGTTGGGTTTGCACGACACATTCCCGTGATCACTCACTGGCATTTCTGCTCAGCAAGACGTCCCCCCCCCACCACGTTCACTAAAAGTTGAGACAAGTTCGCCCCGCCCAAACTCACGAGCTGTGGGTACACCAGCGCATGGTACATCAGCATACAGTACAGTTTGACGGCTTGTTTTGTTTATTCTACTCACAACGATCTTCTATGATGTTATAAACGATATGTTTGATCCAACTCATCACGATGCTCCGAACAGACCTGTGCGCGAAAACGCGTTTATTTTCACTGTTTGGTGTCAAAGGTCGTCGTTTTGCTGCGGACGGGACGCCGGACCCTGCTACGTGTATAATCAGTGTCACGATGACAAAGCAAACAGACGGAGAATGCGAAATGGGCATGTCCAGGCTCTCAACCAGCAGAGATCCTGCAATTAATGTCCAGGAAATCCTATCGGCTTCGGCCTACTTATTGCCTTTACAGCTCACTCCTATGCAGTCGTATTGTTGCCTAGTTCCTCAGTGCTACGTAACAGTGGAAGAGTCACGTGATGCACACCTCCCGTCCTCCCTCCATCCACAGCGCCGCCGGACGTCGAACGCGCGAGTGACCTTGAGGCCTGAGTTGGCTCTATCTGAGCCGTCGTGCCTGGGCTGCGGGCCGCTCAGGACAGGTTCAGGGAGTCGGCCGTCACCACCTCACTGCTGCGGTTGGCAACGACTCCCTGGCACCTCATCACCGAAGCGAAATGGTGAGTTTCTCGCTCCTTGTAGCTGTAGCTGCAATAGTTTCTTGTAGCTGGAGTATTATGTGAATGGCGTGAGAACTAGGCTCAGTCTTAGACTGTGTGTAGGTATTTTCCCGACGTTGCGGCTCGTGACCTGTTTTACGCTGCAAAATCCAGTGGTATAACAATCAGATTCCGCTGCCCTCTTCCTGTTTCTATATGACTTATGGATTTTTGGTGAGGGAATCTTGGGCACCTATATTCTGGATCCCTGCTGCACTGTGATTGTTAAAATTTTCGCACGCATCCTTTTGTATCCATCAAGGCATCTACATTTAATTCAATCGTAAAGTATTTATCTCTTGGCTGTACACCAGCGTGTAGAATTTGCCGTACCAAGGAGAGCATCAGTGTAATCATCATGAGTGGAGATCCCGGTGGGCTGGGGCTTAGGACCTCCCCTGGATTCTGAGTCTCCTATAGACTTTGTGCGGGGCTTGTATTGCGCTAACCCATCCAGAACCACCTGGGTCGAGATGAGATCTCCAGCCTTGGTACTTATTAAGTAAGACACGACGAAAATCAGTCAACCATTCACATGCCTCGCGTGGTAAACTGAGCAGAAATTGGGCGTACCTATAAAGATGCCCATTTCGATGCAGCGGGTCCCTACTCCTCCCCACCCCGATCAATTCACCCGGGGTCATCTGAAACTCCCCGCACCCCTTGAAACATCACTTTACCCTAGGGTGCAAGTATTGCCGCCCCATCAATGCTATTGGGAGCCTCTCTAAAACATCACACTTTAAACAAATTTGATCCCCTGGCGCGAATGGCGTTCCCTCCAAACGCAAATGGTACACCCTGACCAGTGTTTCCCATCCAAAATCTTGTATCTGCCTTCCCGTCGAATGACTGTTAATCCACATATAAACCGAAAACTATTAATTAATAGCGCATTTACTGATAAAACCAGTCTCGTTTCAAAACAAGGGGAAGGAGCAGCCAGTTCAGGGACGGATCCGGAGAGTGAAAGTCGAGAAGCAAGCCGACCACGCCCTCAAAGTGGAAATTTTCCCAGGTTTTGCCAATTTTGGCAGATATTGTTCGAAGCCACTGGTTCGTATGTTTTTACTTCGTTTTCCCCCTTGAAGCCTTTGGTTTATATCCGTCTCTTAGAGAATCAATAATGTTCCAAAGTCATCAAAACTTAAGTCAGGCACAGAGGCCTCAGGGCAGGTGAAACCAGGTGAAGCCTCCCCCGACCACTTTTCATTCCAAAATTCCCCGATTTCAACCAAACCTTTCAGCCATCGTAAAGTTTGCAACCAGTCAAGTGGAAGGCAACAATTACAAATCCGATATTTTGGAGGGGTTCTAGAGGGAAGTTTCCTGTCAACTTCAGGTTGTAGATTGACTGGCCCACCTGACTTCTTGCCGCTGGCGTAGCTAGGGAACATAGGTATCGGCAAAATTGAAATGCATTCGCGGTAGGGTTTTGGTAAATAAACGTCGATACCGTGAAGTGCACAGTCCGTTGGGATATGTGCAGATTCGCAAGCTGTTGATCCAAATCGTGTCAGAACTGCGCGTTCTACCGAATCAATAAGCTTTAACAGTGCTATGTAGGGTGCACACTGCTGTGTCAATATTAAGAACACTTGGATGTACACACAGTGGTAGATCCAGCATTCTAGTTTCAGTAGGGCCATCTGGGTCAAGGTTATGGTGAACACAGAGGGTATGGCGTGGAGCATGCAAACTCCAGCAGTGAGAAACACAAATTAATTATCCCATTCGGCATTATTTTCGTTGTACTGGATCTTTGTAAAAAAATGTGTCTATAGCCATCTTCCTATTGTGTGCAGTTTGTACCCCATATTGAGTTTATCGGCAAATGTTTTTGGGGTTCAACTGATCCTTTTTCTAGCTTGGGGGAAGAAAAAGGATCCTTGGCCCCCTGGATCTGCCAGTGAGGAGTGAGTAAAAACGTTCAAACCACACGATCTGCGTTAGCAGGGCCTGCCCGTTGGTTGGCGGTTGTGGGTTGCGGCGGTCCTGGTCGCGACTCTGGGACCGGCGGACGCTGCTAAGGACCCCGCGGTCACCATCAGAGCCGGCCAACTCAGCGGTACCACAGTCAAATCGCTGGTCGGCAACACCATCCTCGCCTTCAAAGGTTGGCTCAAATCATTCGGGGATCGGTGCTCGCAAATGAGATTAGTCTGATATCAAGGGGATTCTTTTGTGTCATCTTTCCATAACCTTGTCATTAATTTTCTCTTTCAGCCCTTAATCTGCTAAAAACAAACAGATACTACGGATTTAATTTCAAGCGAAAGAATGAGCACCAACCCAAGCTTCTTATCCGCGCCAGTGTTCAGATGGTTATCAGTGTTGTGTTTGTTCAGTTATCTGCTCCAGCTCTTAACATCTGTCTCTCTGACCCAGGGATCCCGTATGCCGAACCTCCGCTGGGTAAGCTCCGATTTCAACCTCCTCGACCGCATCCCGGCTGGGCCGGCGTCAGGAAGGCCAAGATGCACGGAAACAAGTGTCTTCAGCATGCCATGTTTATCCCAAACGCGATTGAAGGCGATGAGGACTGCCTGTTCTTGAACGTGTACACTCCACGGCTTCCTTCAGCCGTAGCTCCGTCTAACCTGCCTGTGATGGTATGGATCCACGGCGGGGGCTTCGTCAACGGCGACGGAAACGCCGACTTCTACGGACCCGGTTACCTGGTGGACAGTCAGGTTGTTCTGGTCACTATCAACTACCGGCTCAACGTGTTCGGCTTCTTGACAACTGGCGACTCGGAGGCTGCGGGGAACTACGGCATGCACGACCAGGCCCTTGCGCTTCAGTGGGTCCAGGAGAACATTCCGGCCTTCGGCGGTGACCCGGAGGCTGTGACCATATTTGGTGAGTCGGCAGGAGGGGCAAGTATTGGTCTGCACATGTTGAGCCCGCGCAGCACGGGGCTGTTCTCCAAGGCCATCAGCCAGTCCGGAGCCTCCTTCTGCTACTTTGGTGCCAATGGTGCTGAGAAGACCGAGTCTGCTAAGAAGCATGCTGGACTTCTTGGATGTGATACGTCGTCAAGCCAGAGTATTGTCGAATGCATGCGACAAATACCGGCTAAGAAGATTATGGAAGCAATGAATAACGTAGACAAGGAGCCTCTTTTCCCCATTCTGTACAAGCCACGGGTGGATCCTGAAGCTGAGACACCCTTTCTTCCTGAAAATCCGTTCGTGAGCCTAAAAGAAGGACGTTTCAACCGCGTGCCTTGGATGAATGGATTCAACGCTGACGAGGGAGCACTCATGATCACCATGTGGAACAACATCGGCGCAGGAGATGTCCTGAAAGGAAAGGACTGGGCCGCCTGGGCCAAGAAAATGTTAGAGCTGGAGCATGTGAGTAAGAACCCGGCAGAAACAGCGGAGCAGATTTACAAACACTACTATGGAGATGATACTCTCAGCGACAGCAATATGGGTCCAGCGGTTGACATGATCTCAGACCGCGGATTCACTTCTTGCATCACTAGCGAAGTAGAGCTTGCGTCGGCCCACACCCCAGTCTACAAGTACTTCCTGGACCACTCCGGTCCAGGGAGACAGAACATCGCCGCGCTGTTCAGTCGCTTGCAGGGAAAAGACAGCTGCCCTGATTTGGGAGTGGCTCACGGCGAGGATTTGCTGTATATTTTCAAACCAGTGTTCGCTCCCCCGATCGCGGTTGACTCTGCGGAACACAAGATGGTGCGCTTCATGGTGTCTGTGTGGACCAACTTTGCCCGCCACGGCGTACCAAGCACTGATGTTGTGGCGATGCCCAGCTGGCCTGTCTTCACCATGGAGAAGAAGCAGCACATGCGACTGAACCTGTCGCCTTCGGTTGATGCCGACCTGTACGAAGAGCGGATGCAATTTTGGCGGCAGCTGGATATTGCAGAAAACTGGCGGATGCCCGTCTCTGGTGGGAGCAACAAGGATGAGCTGTGAATCAACTTACCGAACAAAGCGGGCGCTGACCTGCTAAGTGCTTGCTGATTTTCTTAGGGAAGTGATGTATTGTCACGCCAGTTTGTTGCATGTAGAAGTTACGTTCAGTTGATAGAGTACCTAGAGCCTCAGAAAGATACAAAGTACCGATTACAGTTCAAAGAGCATTTGTGTCTATAATCACAGGATGTGTGTGCAGCATAAGGTTTGTATACCTAGATGTGCATCTGTTATATAACATGTATTCATTTTTGGTGATCACTACATATACGTTTCTGGTGTATATTTACGTGGTATGTAAATACGTAAAGCATACACGTTGTTGACAACGTAAGCTGTTAATTCCCCACTGATCAGATTTGGAGCCATCAACGGATGTTCATGAAGACAGAAAGGTACCAACACATTCACCGGAGGTGTGGTGTGAGGATTGGTGCAGCATACTAATCCACCAGCTGTTACAACGAGGTACACCCGGCGAAATCAGGAGAGCGCGCTACAGGCGGCCAGGCTGACCAGCGGCGCCACTTACCTGCAGTCACCACCGTTTCAACAACACTATCAGAAGCTGATAGATTTCTCAGTGCTGAGCCGAGGAGCAAGATAATTAGTTGATAAGACTTTAAATGGTCGGCCTCCTCGAATTATAGATGCAAACTAGAACAAATGTACTCTGATTATATATTCAGGCACAACCCTTATCATAATCTCCATAATAAAATAACTAAAAACATATATTACCTTTACATTGCCGTAAGCAGACGAGCAGCATCTCTATAAAATTAAAAAGCGTCGTAAAGAGATCCGAATTAGGGATGCCAGCCCGGAGATGCACAGGGGCGCGGTGGTGTAATGGTTAGCATGCACGCTTTCCACGCGGTTGGCCCGGGTGCAAGACCCGGCAGGTTCCCCGAGCCAGGAACATTTTGACTCACGGGAAACCCTGCCAACTGAGAAAGAGTTGGCGACGCCTATAACCCTGACAGTTGGCCCGCCGATAAGCCCCACAAATTGTTAATGAAAATACTCATAGCCTGGAAGACAGCAAGAAACATATGTCGCCATTGGTTGGTTCGGCCATTTCTAATTAAAAGTTTCCTGAGGTCAGATGTGTCCTTTATGCAAGCCTGTTTTCAAAGGCAAATGCACGCAGAAAAACGCAGTGTATCAAATATAATGTAGACTAACCGGTATCACAACACCACTAAATACGAGTAGGTAGGAAAGTCGATGAGTCCCGTCCAATTGCGGTTGAACGAACATCCATGTGACGCGAAGAATAAAAATAAGAACACGCCACTAGGAGATCATTTCCTCCAGAAACACGCAGCATAAGACACTCAGGCCATACCGGACCCAATTGAGTTAAAAGCCCTCAATAGGGCTCGTAATTATCCGGATAGAAAGATAGCAGAACCCATAATCGCTCGGGATTGTCATCCCAGCCCTCATACAGAAAACGTGATGGCCCACTGAGCGGGTATGCAATGGGCTATCATTTGACAGCGGACATTTAAAACGTTGGAGAGGGACCAGCGAGATGGTGAGTGTTCTGGGGTAGATAAGTGACTATTGATGACGTTTTTTTCTGCAGACAGACGTATATTTATTGGACGCTTAAAGTTGGGCCAGAGGTACCGGCTGGGGAAAGGGTTTATCATCATTAACCTAACTAATTAATTAAGTGGTAATGAGAGTTGGACTTATTTTAGAGGTACCTGATTAAGGTTGGTATTTCGCAGTAGATAAACAATTATCGATAATGCTTTTTCTACAGCCAGACGTATACTCATTCGACGCTATGTTTTATTGTACGCTTTTTTGTTTTACTGTATGACTTTGTCCATAATTGGTGTCACCCGTCGACAATATGTATAACAAAATGAAACTGAAATGCTAAGACATAGGTGCAGGCTGGATAAAAGGGTTTAACAGTTATTTCTTAGATTAACTTTTTAAGGGATGGATTGAGGTGGGGATAAATGTGTCTTGCCTCTTAGGGATAAACGTGTATTGACGATTGAGAAATGTCTGCATATGATATATTATCTGTAGACAATGTTGTGTTCGCGATGTAGTGTATTGTCACGAGTTGATAATCACGCAAATCAAACAGCGAATACAATAAAATGAACCCAAAAGATCAGCTGTAATATTAAACGCATCTTCGGCAGCTGTTATGGCTGTTGCCACGCCACGCACTGCGAGCCGTTATGTCGCCGGCATCTATCACGGCTTGTGCCACGCCACACTCACTGCACTGGCATCTATTGCGGCTGATGCCACGCCCTGCCACACGCACGCGTCTCCCAGACCGAACTGGCTCCCCCGCCCGGTGCGGCCGCAGACCCCGGGTCACAGCGCGGCAGCACCGCACCAATCAGGTGCGAGCGGTTCCCGGCGACCGCCAATCAGGGAGCACTTCAGTCGGACGGGTCAACCCGCCGCCGGCTACTGGGAGGTCCAGCGCGTCACCAGGACCGGGCGGCACGGGATACAACCGACAACATGTATGATAGTTTAATCATTAATAGTTATACAATTCGATTCAAATGTATCTTATAAAAGAAAGTGTCGGGCTGAAATGGAAGGAAAAATTGCAAGAACTGCACTGGTCTAGTTTTACATGCAATTGCGATAGAAAAGTGGCTGGCTATTTTTAACTTTAGCTGGGACCAGCTTATTACGAAATAATAATTAACCAGTTAAATAATTCAGAAAAATAATGAAAATTCCATCATAAGCCTACGAGTCTAGTTTTGCCGCATTCTAGATACAATTCGTGGCAAGTAGGAAGCCAGAGTAATATTTTCACGACATCCATTTTTGTGAGAATTCATACTAATGTAAATTTGTAAGGTACCTACACAATCGAGGTCTTGGCACTCACTATGGCCAATAATGTATGTTTTCAGCTATTATATTATGACAATTCTGATGAAGGGCTGGGCCCAAATATATAATCACCCTGTATTTGCTCAATTTTTCATATATGACTCGAGGAGGTAGGCCATTAACACGCGCCCCGCTGGCGGGTGAATTCTGCCCCCCTCCGTATCTCATTTCCCAGGAAAGCTAGAGAAAAATTACGGACGGTGTTTGAAAGCTTTTGACAAGACGAAGATAAATTATACGAAGTATTTTTATGTCAGGTCAATATTGAGGTCCGCATAGGTCAAATAAGGTCCCATAGGCTTACAACAGGGCAGTGTACGTTTCTCCCTCTAGATTTTTACTCAGCAAAGATAGAGCAAATTTTTATGCATCGTTGGATTTCTTTCATTGCGACAAATCGAATGATGTATAATATGACCTTGCTAGGTCAAATTGTGAGAATGACTTGACATCGAGCTAGGTCAAGGTCACAGGGTGACCTGGTATGTTCATGTTGGATATCAATCGACTCCCCGTGACAATACAAGCACAATGCAAGCAAAATGGGAGCTTTATCACAATTCAGTGAGAAGTTGTTGGCAAAAGAATCACTGTATGCTCCTACATACATACATACATACATTTATTTTCCGACATTGCACAAACAAGTAAATCAAGACGAATCCCCGATTGGCGTAAAAGCGCCAAGGCACTTGAGTCACGACCCCGCTCGGGTAGCACTGGACACGAGAACGATGCCGCCGCCAGTTAGACGTCCCCGCCCACGCCACCAGACACGGTCTCACGCCCGGCCGGGCACCGGCAGCCAGGTCATCCACGCAGCGGCCCACCAGCTCAGCGGCGCTCGGTCTCACCACGGAACCTTCCGCTAGTTTTTATGTATCTGAAAACCTCTTGGGCCACAGCATGGTCAACGCCGGGTAGGAGAGAGTGCCTGAAGTTGAGAGTGTCTATTTTTAATTTTCTGTGGATAGTTCGGAATGGAATATTCAATAGTGCTGTAATATTATTCATCATAGTCTCCCTCTGTGGGGTGAATTTCGGGCAATCGAGAAGAAAATGTGCGGTTTCCTCATAAGAGTGACCGCAGTCACAGCACGGAGATTCCAAGGCTTGAATTTTGAACAAATGACCGTTTAATTTGGACATACCCACCCTCAGGCGGGTTAAGAGAGAGTTATCTATTTTTGAGCCGAAGGTAAAGTACTTTGGAGGGTTGTTTTGGCTGTAATACCGCTCAAGGTGATGGTTGAATTCGGATTGGATTTCTAAGAGATGCCCTGGCAGCTTATTTAATAATTTTATTGTGCTTGGCAGAAATGAAAACTTGTAGTTAGAAGTTCTAAATGGTATTTGAGTTCTATTCCTAGCATTTCGTAAAGTACGGTTAATGGTGTTGTCCCTGGCTGCTGGTAAATTATTTTTGTGTAGTTTGGTGTTGCACCTCGGTTTAGCCGGTTAAAGAACTTTAATTTGTGTAACTCGCGTCTAGATTTTAGAGAGGACCACCCAAGCTACCGTCGTAAATTTTCCGTCGGGGTCCTGGGTAGATTCGAAGTCACAAGTCTGGCCTGACATGATTTTGAGAGGTCTGATGGTAAAAAAATCAACTTTGTGGTCAAGATCGTGGTAATAATACAGTGTTTGAGAATTTTTAATTTTATCCATCCCGTATTTACCGAAAACGAGCCCTTTCTATTTTTCTCCATAGACTTATAATGGGGTGACCAAAAAATTGACCCCACCTTAGCTCAACAATATCAAACTTCCGAAATAGCATATTTATAGACCCTAATGGCCTCATCATATTGTGAAAGTTTCAAACTGATTGGTTGGCTGATGCTCCTTAGGCGCCGTTTCAAACTCGTAATTTTAGGCTTTGAGATTGGGTCGCTTGACCTTGAATAGCTCCTTGACCTGACATGACCGTTATCCGGGGAAAACCAGGAGGGGGCGAATTCTGCCCCCCCAGTGAGGCGCGTGATAAACATCTTGTTAAGGCAATCAGACCTTCGTCTGGTGGAGAAAATCACAGTAGATTAACCAGAAATAAGCTAAAATAATTCACATGTTGCCGAGGAGCAATCCATGGAAACTATTGTTACACGGTATCCTTATTTTGATTATTGCCCCTATGTGACCATGTTACATCTGACATCACATCAATGGGTTAAACCTGTTCCGATTACTGTCTAATTGCACACTTTTGGGGTGGGGCTCCTTTGCCCTGGACCGGTGCCTTGACCGGAGATGACCCAGAATTAAAACATTGTGAAAAGGCATGGAAATAACTATTGATAAATTATGTCACACACAGTGGTGCTGCGTCTCGTTTTCCCACCACTTTAGAAAGTAGGAGGGAAATATTTTTAGAAAATAGGAATACAATATTGTTTCAACACCCATGCCAGTGAGTTGTCGAATATATCTGTGCTTGGCTGTGGGCAGAGGTAAAACAGTTCCGACCTTGTCAGTATATCTGGGGAAGATTTGACAAACCTGGGAGCCGAAAAATTCATTTCTCTCTACTGCAACATTCTAGGTATTTTAACATGTGAACATTATGACTTACCTAAGGACTTTTCATTCCTTGACTTTTCAGTTTTTGATGTTTTGACTGCTGATCTTATGAGCTGATTATCTTTTGAATTGTTTATCTTTTAGCAGTGTATGGTTATTGGCGTATTCTGATCCTTGTTATTTTTCTCGCTGTGAAAATATGAATTGAATTTTTTAACCATGATTTTTTTAAGTTTACTTCCAAATGTGTTCAGTATATTGGCTGGCGCTAGCATTAGCATAAAACTACTTTCAGCCATTTTAAATGAATCGTGAGCCAGGGAAGAGCCCAGGGCACGGAGCTTGGGAACTCTGGGGCCCACAGGCATCCCGTTCACCCCCGTTCGCTGGCGGTGACAGGTGTTTGATTCCGCTGAAAAACTGGCCCACGCATTACGAATTGTGATAAAGCATAATGCAAAATAAAAGAAGCTGCACCGGCCTCATCAACATAGAGATAATGTTTCAGTTACATATTTGAAGCTCTCAGTTTCAGAAACGCATGTGGGGAGCTAGGCTAGGTTGAAATCGCTGTACTGCTCCAGCATAATCATCAGTAGCTTTGTTCTTATCTATGTTATCAAGTTACCCTAGTTTTAGACCTAATTTTATTGACAAACAGGATGGCCAGAGGCAGGGGCGCCGCCAAAACAATTTTACAGGGGAAAGGACCCGGGCTGGTGCTGACCGGGGGAAACGAATTGAACACATGTCGGTACCTGACAGCATTAATAACGATGGACCAGAAATTGTTGGGGGACGTCCCCCTCTGGTTGGCCCCCCGCTTTCGGTGCCCATGGCCAGAGACAAAACAGGTATAGGTAAGTACCCAGTAGCGGATGCCAGGGTGGCTGGGGCTTGATAAATGATTTATCAATCTTTGGGTATCCTCATCCCAATCAAAATAAGCACTTCTTCAGGTACAAGTAAGACGCAAGTTCGGAACTTAAATTTTGGATTACTATGGTTAAAACTATATTTTTTTTTTTTTTTTTTTTTTTTTTTTTTTTTTTTTTTTTTTTTTTTTTTTTTTTTTTATTTTTTTTTTTTTTTTTTTTTTTTTTTTTTTTTTTTTTTTTTTTTTTTTTTTTTTTCATTTTTTTCTTTATTTTTTTTACCTATTATAAATTTTAAATTTTTAAAAAGTTTTTTTTTTTTTTTTTTTTTTTTTTTAATTTTTTTATTAAATTTTTTTTTTGGGGGAAAAAAAGGGGTGGGAAGGGGTGAAAGTTTTTTTTTTTTTTTTTTTTTATTTTTTTTTTTTTTTTTTTTTTTTTTAAATTTTTTTTTTTTTTTTTTTGGGGGCGGGGGGAAGGAAAAAAAAAAAAAAAATTGGGGGGGGGGGGGGAGGGGGGGGGGGGGTATTTTTTGATTTTATTTAATTGTTTTAAATTAGGGGGGGGGGGGGGGTGGGTGGTTTGGGGGGGGGGGGGGTGGGGGGGGGGGGGGGGGAAAAAATTTAGGGGAGGGGGGGAAAGGAAGGGAGGAGAGGGAGGAGGGGCCGAGGGGGGGGGGGGCGCCTCGTTTTTTTTTTTCTTCGGAAAAGGGGGGGGGGGCCCGGGGGGGGGCGAGGTAAGATAATTTTTACAGAGGGCGTCTCGTGTTGTTTGCAGAAGGTAGTTATGTGGGCCATCAACGTTACTGATATGTGGCATGGGTTTTGTTTTTGTATGTGTCCTCCTAGAGTGAGCCAGAGAGGATTTCCACTCAAAACTTCTGCATTCCTTGGCGGTCTTCACCTCTTGCTTCAATGTTCAATGTGATAACTCATATTGCATTGATTTCGGAGTAAAAAAATGGTCGGTATTGGAACATTTCTAAACTGTGCTCCAGAAACCATATATATCTTCTGGGGAGCATTGCTCTTATCTCGGGGTATTAATTGGTCTTTTTGGGGAAACAAAACTTCTTGTCTTTGCCAATGGGAGATAGTTTTGGGGGTCTGGTTAGTCCTGACAAGCGTACCTGGTGTACTGCTTTATCGGTTGTTGTGCATACTTGTCCACGGTGACAGCCGGCAGCGATCAGTCACGGTAGACTGTCGGTGCGAGCACCGGGGCGAGCTGTCATAGCCACGTGCTGTTTACAAATATTGGCGTATCTAAGGTGCGGGGGGGGCGGCCACTGGGCCATGACTTAACATCCGGCGCGTCAGGTGCTGTGCGGAGATATGTGGCGCTTTTTAAGGCTTAGTTTCCACTCCCTCTCCCTATCCAGATATTTAGTCCTCGCCACGCACTGCGCTTTGAGGTTAGGTTGGACTAGATTGGCAAACGCGTAGGTGAAGGGCAAATTACGTAAGAGTTGTTGGATTACCTTAATAAGAGATCTTACATCACTAATCAACCGTCTGCAAGAGGTTTAATTAGCTATTAAATCTTTCAAGTAATCTGACAATTCTAACATAACCATACCTTCAACTACATGTTTCTCACTACACTTTCCCTTACACCACCAAAAAGGCCAGGCTAATTTACATGTATCGTCCTTACTCGTCAGTTCCTATCTTTGCTGGTGTGGATGGCATGCCCCCTTGCCCATCGGGACCTCTAAAACCTCGATTATGATGATAATCATTCATATTCTCTCCTCTGCGAATTCCAAATGGGTAGTGCTACTGCTCTCCAGCGTAATTCTGCAAAGCTACATCAAACCGTGGAAAGGTCGGGCGCGTCACTGTCAGCCACGTCACTGTCAGCCACCTCACTGCCAGGGGGCAGAATGTCACCGGAGGGCCTATAAAGTGTGGTCAATGTGACCAGCAAAAAACGACTGAGCAAAAAACAAACATGACAGGGAGAGTGGCTCTGGTAACGGCTTTGCTAGTGACTGTGTTAGCTCTGGCTGAGGGTCAAAAACAAGAAAGCCCAGGTAGGTGGTGTCCGCGCGGATTACTGAAGACAGATTGGCGATCGCAGGTACCTTGTTGCAATTCAGAAGGAAGCTTAATTTTTTTTAGGAAGCTTAAACTTAGTCGCAAACCCAAACCTTAATTTCGGGGAGGGGGTGGCTAGGGGGCTTGAGCCTGTCCTGCCATTGCCTCGGAACATACTCCAGCTATGCATTTAGTATAGGCATTCTGAAATTTCGGGGGATTGAGCCCCTAGTAGTATATGCCACTGCTCAAACTGTTTATTAACGTTGCTTTAACACAATATTGACAGTGCCATTTATACTGTACTTAAAAATATATATATGTATATATATATATATATATATATATATATATATATATATATATATATATATATATATATATATATATATATATATCTATATATTTATTTATTTATTAATTTATTAAACATTTGGGTGTCATGCGTGATTATTGTATTCATGTAGAGAGAAAGGTGGCTTTTATTTATGGAGAATCCGCGCTAAAACTGGCAATATACAGTTCTTGGGAATCAAATTAGAAATTTGTATTCATGTTTGAAACACGAGAATGGCGGAAATCACAGGACTCGACTGATGCTATCGCGTCACAAATAATGCTATGGTACGCGAACGTCAAAGTGAGGTGGCGTCTCAAGTCTAGTGAAGATGAGTTTAGGTGTACAAATAGGTCATAAGTAAATTTCTAGATAACTGAAAACACCGAAAGCAAACAAGTAAACCAATAGCAAAAAGACATCTTCATGACTAACACGTTAAGAAATAATACCTTACGTATTTCAAATCCTTGGCGTTGATTTCAATGGGAAAGCATGTTTTTTTTAGTAAATACAAATATACATATGTATGTAGCGGTCCTTACAAGAGAATCAGTAGGTAATAGCTAGGATTTATAAATTTCAGCCCATTGCTTGTGTGCTTTTGCTGTTTGTTAACCTTCGCCCGGGTGGGGGGTCTTTTTAGACCCCCCTCGGGTTTTTCCAAAGTGACCAAAAAACGGGCGCAGCGCCGCCAAACTTGGTCTAGCTGTTCCTTCATCATTTTTACATCTTTCCTGAAAATTTTGGCTCAAGGTCATATCAGGTCAGGTCACCAGGTCAGGTGAAGTGACCTCACCTCAAAAAATACTTAGGACGGCATAACTAAAAGAAGGGTTAATCGATCAAGTTGAAACTCATACCACATCTTGGGCCCACCAGGAGCTACAACATTTGTTCCGGGATTTTTGATATTGGTGACCTAAGGTCATGTGCAGAGCATGACCTCCCCATTGACAATGCATGGGGAAAATCACGAAATGAGCTTTTCTCAGTAAGTATGGATGGAATCAACTTCAAACATCGGTTGCGACTTGCTCTTAGCCCATTTCTGAAGCTGATACCAAAGTTTTTGACTTGTGACCTTTAAAAGGTCACCTTAGGTGAAATAAGTATTTTTTGGTGTTTTCCTCTATAAATTTTGAATAAACTAAGATAGAGCTTTTATTTTGTCACCGAAGTGTTTGTATAGTCACTGGAAGTCAAATGATATACATCATGAATATACCAGGTCAAGTTGGGTCAGACCGTTGACCTGGGTCAGGTCAAATTCTTAAAATTGACCTGGCATAGCAATATCATATATCATTCGATTCGTATTGACGAGAGGATTGCAATGGTGCATAAACTATGGCTGTATCTTGTTTGGTTTGGAAGCTATTAGCGAAAAAGTAAACGCCCTTATGCATGGGTGGCTATGGACATTCCCAAGAATATGCCCAATATTTAGTGACCTGTAGCTCCCTAGGCTTTGACCTGACACGAAAATGAATGCCACTGTAATGAAAGCGCATCTCAAGAGCTTTCGAATGGTGTTAGAAAAATGTTTCTAGCTATCATAGTTTCTGAGATATAGGAGGTTTTCTTAGTACACCTCATATTAGCGATTTTGACCTATTTTGACCTCTGGTGATCTTGATATTGACCTGACAAGAAAAATGACCGAAGTATTTTCGATATCATTTTCGAAGAGCTTTCGATTGCCGTTTTGCGCTTTTTTCTAGCTCTCTTAGTTTTTGAGATCGTGGGGGTCTTTTTTAGCCCCCCCACCAGGGTGAAGGTGGCTCGTACCCGCCACCGGGGCAAGGGTTAAGGTTTGAATCCCTACGATTTGCGTTGTGCTGATAATTCTCAAGTGCATGCTCGAAATGCGTTACCCCACTCCCTTCTGCCTACCCCTGTTCATATCTACCCCCTCCTGTCTACCCATGTTCCTGCTTCTTCCCTCCTGTCTACCCATGTTCCTGGTTCTCCCCTCCTGTCTACCCATTTTCCTATTTCTCCCTTCCTGTCTACCCATGTTCCTATTTCTCCCCCTCCTGTCTACCCATGTTCCTATTTCTCCCTTCCTGTCTACCCACGTCCCTATTTCTCCCCTCCTGTCTACACATGTTCCTATTTCTCCCCTCCTGTCTACCCATGTTCCTGGTTCTCCCCTCCTGTCTACCCATGTTCCTATTTCTCCCTTCCTGTCTACCCATGTCCCTATTTCTCCCCTCCTGTCTACACATGTTCCTATTTCTCCCCTCCTGTCTACCCATGTTCCTATTTCTCCCCTCCTGTCTACCCATCTTCCTATTTCTCCCCTCCTGTCTACCCATGTTCCTGGTTCTCACCCCCTGTCTACCCATGTTCCTATTTCTCCCTTCCTGTCTACCCATGTTCCTATTTCTCCCCTCCTGTCTACCCATGTTCCTGGTTCTCCCCTCCTGTCTACCCATGTTCCTATATCTCCCTTCCTGTCTACCCATGTTCCTATTTCTCCCTTCCTGTCTACCCATGTTTCTCTCGGGGGTTCATGTTTCCCTATCTGATTTTTTAATTAAAAATTGGATCGATTCGTTTTATGCCAAAGCAAATTTTTAGATAAGAAATTTCCAAAATTGTGAGAATTGTTGGTGGGCCATTTTTAAAATTAGGCGGCCTAAGAGAACCTTAATGCAGTTAATGAAACCAGCCAAAGTCACTCGAGTTGCCCCAGGAAGTGCACAGTAGAGCTTATAGAAAAATTGAGGGGGTGAAGGGCGCCTTATCCGAAGAATTTTGAGCGCAAGCTCAAACAGAGCCTCTTAACACCCCATGAAAACCTTAAACCATTACCGGGTGGGGTTCTAATTGGACCATTTCGGTACCTAACAGCAATTAATATTACTTTAATCTAATTTTTTCGCTAATAATTCTGGGCCAATTCAGATGAGATGCATGTAGTTTAGCAGGCCTCTGCTAGGGTGATCAAATTTGCAAGTTATGACCTAAAGTTTGACATCGGGTCAGGTCAGATCAATGAGTTATGACGTCATTTTTAAACCCCTGTAAGGCGATTCTTCATCTAAAATGAGGCTGACAACACCGGAGTGTAACTCGGCTTCTAGAAGAGCTAGGTAGAGTTTTGAAACATCATTCGAAAGCTCTTGAAACGGAAAATCTGCGTGTTGTTATGCGTGCGTTTTGAGGTCAGTTCAATGCTAAGGTCACCAAAGATTACGGTTTTGGAATTTTTGTGTCTTTAAATTTTGAACGAAAAAATACAACCTTTAAATTTGTATCATTGCACTGAGTATGGCACAAATATTTGAATAATATGCAGCATGACTTTGAAAATTCATTTCACCGGAAGGTCAAGGGCATTGATCTAACAAGGTCATGACGTATATTATTTGAATCCTCGGGTCAATACAAACACATCGGTATCTTTTTTATTAGGGCCGCCTTGTCCGAAGAATTAGAAAACCAACCGGAAACAGAGCCTCTGCATCGCCATGAAAACCATTGATTACAGGTAACAGGTCATATCAGGTAAAATCTAGGTCTTATGGTTCCCAAGAAATAAGGGATTTTCTATATGGGTATAATTTTGACCCATTGCGGCCCACTGTGACGTCACGGGACAATGGATATGGTTCAAACTCGGTTCGAAAGTAGAACACGGTAAGGCGCTTGCACCGCCGTTTAATTCTGTTCCGTATCACCTCCGGTTCTGGAGATCTTGAGGTGTCCGATCGGGTCAAGAAAGCTTTACTTAAAGGTACGTTCAAGAGGGATTCCTCCACGCCCGAGTGACGTCACACGGGCGTGGAGGAATTCCTTCACCTGTGGGCCGTGTCTCAAGCTGCTGCTAATGGCACTGCCCGCTTACGAATATGTGAGATTACACGGTAATCAAGTTTATCAAAAATGCAATAAATAAGCATTTCATCTTCGATTCTTTGCCTCTCTTTGCAAAAATTTGGACATTTGATCATTTAATTTCCCCATGGTATATGCTACGAGGCGTGGCGTCACATCTGGTGATCTGCGCTTGCTGTTGGAGGGGGCTGATATCAGGTCAGGTCATCGGTTCTAGTCAAGCGTGCTAACCCAAAAAAGTTCCTTTAAATTATCTTCCAATAACCTGAGGCCAGGATCATGAACCTGCGATTCGAAATGCACGACGGAATGATTCCCTTCGTTGTGAAACGACAAGTATTTAGTTTTATTCTTTTCGTTATTGGATAAGAACTAATAGGCTCATAGCACGACAACAG